>CAUYQG010214629.1:0-108565 GCA_963574415.1 Tarsius wallacei | reverse complement strand
CTGACAAAGGCCTAACATCTAGGATCTACAAGAATTTCTCACACGCCAAAAGAAAAATAACAAACAGCCCCATTAAAAAGTAGGCAAAGACATGAATAGACACTTCTCAAAAGAAGATATACGGGCAGCCAACAGACACATGAAAAAGTGCTCAGTCTCACTAATCATCAGAGGATTTCAAATCAAAACCATATTGAGATACCACCTAACCTTAGTAAGAATAACTATCATTAATAAAACAAACAACAACAGATGCTGGTGAGGATGCGGAGAAAAGAGAATGCTTCTACACTGCAGATGGGAATGCAAACTAGTGCAACCTCTTTGGAAGACAGTGTGACGATTTCTGAAAGAACTAGAAATTGACCTTCCATATGACCCAGCAATTCCCCTATTGGGAATATACCTAGAGAATCTCAAATCATTCTACAAAAAAGATACCTATACACACATGTTTGCTGCAGCTCTATTCACAATAGCAAAAACATGGAACCAACCATGCTGCCCATTGAAGCTGGACTGGATTTTTTTTTTTTAATGTTGTACATATACACAATGGAATATTATGCAGCCATGAAGAAGGACAAACATATGGACTTTGCAGCAACTTGGATGGATTTAGAGTTGACATACTCAGTGATCTATCACACAATCAAATAACAGAGTACCATTTGCTCTAGCTCATAAGCAGACCTTGGACAATTATCATAATACTATAAGAAAGGGATTGGCAGTAGTGGGAAACTGCCAGTCAAGGTGGGGTGGGATTGGCAATTGAGAAAAACTGCCAGGGGAGGGAGGGACACACCTCATCAACAGAGGGGTACCTGCATAATGAACATTTGTATACCTAACCCTGAATTGTACCCCACATTTTTAAAATAAAATAAATAAATAAAGTTCACACCAAGCCATATTATAATCAAATTGTCAAAATTCAAAGACAAAGAGAGAATTTTGAAAGCAGCAAAAGAAAAGCAACTTGTAATGTACAAGAAAACCCCCATTAAGCTATCAGCGGATTTCTTTGAAGAAACCTTGGAGCCCCAAAGTAAATGTGATAATATGTTCAAAGTGCTGAAAGAAAAAAAAACTACCAACCAGAAGTACTATATTTGCCAAAAAAAAAAAAAAATCATTCACAAATAAAGAAGAGACGACTTTCCCAGATAAACAAAAACTGATGGGCAGATTACCAATAGATCTGCCTTACCACACATGCTAAAAGGAGTTCTTCTAGTTGTAGTATAAAGAGGTAAAACAGCAACAGGAAACATATAAAAGTATAACGTTTGCTGGCAAAGATAATATATACACAAACACAGAATCCTGTAATACTATACTGGTAGTTAATAAATCACTTTTAATTCTAGTAGTGTTAAGAGACTAAGGTATTAAAATAAACATGTCAATGGTTATATAAAATAAAATATATAATTTGTGACATTAATAACAAGGTAGGGAAATAAAAAGTATATTTTTATATGTTGTTGAATTTAAGTTGTTCTCAGTTTAAAATAAATTGTTATAATTATAATATGCTTTATATAGGCCCCACAGTAAGCCCAAAAATACCAATGCAAGATACACAAAAGAAATCAAAGTGTAACCCTACAAAAAAATCAATATATATTTTTAAAAAAGACGAGAAGCAAACAATACAAAGAAACTATAATACAGACAGAAAATAATCAACAAAGTTGCAATAGTATACCCTTTTCTATCACTAATTACTTTAAATGTAAATGGGTTTAACTTACCAATAAAAAGATACTGAATATAGATCTTTTAAAAAGATCCAACTATATGCTGTCTATAAGAGACTCACTTTAGACTGAATAATACACAAAGACTGAAAGGAAAAGCATGGAAAAAGATATTCTAGGCAAATGGTAACCAAAAGAGAGCAAACGTGGCCATACATGTATCATATAAAAAAGACTTTAAGTCAAAAACAGTAACAGATGACAAAGAAGAATGTTATACAATATAACAGGATCAACTCACCGAGAAGATAGAACAATTAAAATATATATCCACCCAACATCAGAATATCAAAATATATGGAACACACATTGAGAGAACTGAAAGGTAAAATTGACAACAACAAAAAAATAGTAGAAGACTTTAATACTCTACTTTCACTAGTGGATAAAACATCTATTAGCATCCCTGTCTGCAGATGACATGATCTTATTTATAGAAAACCCTGAAGAGTCCACAAAAAAACTTTTACAACTAATAAACAAATTCAGTAAATTTATAGGACACAAAAATAACATACAAAAATCAGTAGCAACAAACTATCCACACAAGAATTCAAGAACAATAATCCCATTTAAAATAGCTAAAATAAAATACTAAGGAATAAGCTTAACTAAGGGGGTAAAAGACTTGTACATGGAAAACTATAAAACATTGAAGAAAGAAATTGAAGAATATACAAATAAATTAAAAAGATAACCCATGTTTAAGAACTGGAAGAATTAATATTGCTAAAATATCCATACTACTCAAAGTGATGCATTCTCTATCAAAATTCCAGTAACAATGTTCACAGAAATTGAAAAAATACTAAAATTTGTATGGAACCACAAAAGACCTGAGATAGCAAAGCAATCTTGAGTAAAAAAGTAAAGATGGAAGTATCATACCACCTGACTTCAAAATATACTAAAATTTACAATAATTAAAATAGTATGATACTGGCATAGAAACAGACACATAGATCAGCATCACAGACTAGAGAGCCTAAAAATAAATCCACATACATTTGGTCAAATTATTTTGAACAGAGACCCCAAGAACACACAATAAAGAAAAGAGTCTCTTCAATAAATTGTTTCGGGACAACAGATTATCCACATGCAGAAGAATTAAATTAGACTCTTATCTCTTACTAGATACAAAAATTCAACTCAAAATGGAGTAAAGATTGAAGGTTATGACTTGTAACTGTAAAATTGCTATGAAAAAAATATGAAAACAGCTCCACGTCATTTGTCTGGGCAAACATATTTTTTGCATATGAACCCCAAAGTACAAGCAACAAAAGCAAAAATAAACAAATGGGATTACACAAACTAAAAAGCTTCTGCACAGCCATGGAAACAATCAACAGATTGAAGAGACAACTTACCAAAAAAATTGCAAACTATATATCTGATAATACTTTAATATCCAGTATACATAAGAAATTCAAACAACATAATAGTAAGAAAACAAATAACGGGATTTTTTAAATGGGCAAAGGACCTGAATAGACATTTCTCAAAAGAAGACATACAAATGACCAACAGATATATTTTTAAATGCTCAAAATCACTAATCAGAGAAATGCAAATTAAAATCACAGTGACATATCATGTCACACCTGTTAGAGTTGCTATTACCAGAATACAAAGGATAATAAATGTTGGCAAGGATGTGAAGAAAAAGGAATTCTTGGACACTGTTGCTAGAATGTAAATTAGTACAGCCATTATGGGAAACAGTATGGAAGCTCCTCAAACAATTAAAAATATGACTACCATATTATCCAGTAATTTCATTTCCAAAGGAAAGAAATTCAGTATTTTGAAGAGATATATGTACTCCCATGTTCATTGCAGCATTATTCACAATAGCCAAGTTATAAAATCAACCTAAGTATCTGTCAATAAATTATGAATAAACAAAACATGATATATATACAATGGAATACTATTCAGCCTTAAAAAGAATAAAATCTTGTTATCTGCAACCACATAGATGAATTTGGAAGACATGTTGAGTGAAATAAGTCAAGCATAGAAAGACAAATACTTCATGATCTGTTATTTGTGGAATCTAAAAAAAGCTGAATTCACAAATGGTTACTAGATGTTGAAGTGGGGGAGATGCTGACTAAAGGGTACAAAATTTCAATTAGAAAGAAAAAATAAGTCCCAGAGATCTACATGGTATACAACATGGTATCTATAATTAATAGCAGTGTATTGTATTCTTGAAAATTGCTGAGTAGGTTTTAGGTTTTCTCACTACAAAAATAAGTATGTGAAGTAATTCATATGTTAATTAATTATATTTAGTTTCACAATGTACAAATATGTCAAAACATATTGTACATGATGAATATGTATAATTTTATTTGTCAATTTAAGATAATAAATTGAAATGTGGTATATAAATACAGTGGAATATTATTCAGCCTTAAAAAGAAAGAAAAATCTTTCATAGATGACAACATGGGTGAAGCTTGAGGACTTTATGTTATATGAAATAAACCAGTCACAGAATTCTGCACAATTCTACTTATATGAGATTTCTAAAGTAGTCAAATTCATCAAACAGAAAGTAGTAAGAAGTTTGTCAGGGACTAAGGGGAGAGAAAAATGGATAGCTGCTATTCGGTGGGTATAAGGTTTCATTCATGCCATATGAAAAAGTTCTAGAGCTTTATTGTATAACATTGTGCTTATAGTGAACAGTATTGTGTACTTATTTGTGAAGAGGGTAAAAAAGAGTGCTATAGTTGCATAGCACACAGATCACTTTGCTTTGATTATTCATTGGAGCCCAACTATGTAATTCAAAAAATAATTATTAGAAAAGCATTTGTATCAACTTGTCTTTTCTTCTCAAAAATAATACTCAGGTAAAATATATTTTTATGTCATGTAATGTATAGTACTCAGCATATTTTGGCCATCCTACAAAGGTCAAATAATAGCCCCCACCATTTTTTTTTCTTTTTTTCTTTTCTTTTTTCTTTCTTTCTTTTTGAAACTCCCTTTAACTGGCACTTTACTCCACTTCCAGCTCTTAGATTCCAGAATAGTGTTAAAATTCTGAGCCTAAATTTGGTACATAGTCATTCTCAGAATTTCTAGGATTTCAACATGATCATTACTTGTAGATCCTCATTCTCTTCATCTTCACATTATCTGTAGTCCATATTTCTTACTTCCAGATAATGATGTGTTTGTTAAAATGCTATGCTGACTGCTATTTCACACACCTCTTTCACTGTTTGGGAGTGTGGACCTGGAGTCAGATTACCTAAGTCAAAAATCTTGTTCTATCACTTACTAACTATATGACTTTGGATAAATAATTTAATAATTTAAATACATTTCATTTACTCATCTGAAAAATGGGATCAAAATAGTATCTTCTTAAGGAAGCTGTTGTGACATTAGAGATGTAAAGTGCTTAGAATAATGCTTGTAGTTTGCAGCAAGTGCTTTGACATGTAATCTATCTTATTATTGTCTCTGCTTCTTTTTGTCTCTATACTGAATCACTCTGGCTCAAGATAGCTGCCACTTTAAACACTATAATCTCAATCACCTGGACCTTCTCTCTGATTAGATTATCATTTATTTGAGTCATGCACCAAAAACAATATTATTATTGTTAAGTTAACTCTCCTGCAATGACTTAAATAATTGTCAGCCATGGCCAGGATTCTGAAACAGGACATATGAGGAGGGACCCCAAAAAATGTAATTTATTTATAAAAATTTGTAACCTTCAAAGTACTCTTTGTTTGATGCAATACACCTATCAAGAATCTTTTTTCACTGCTCAAAACAGTTTTGAACTCATCGATTTTGATGCCTTTAAGTGTTTCTGCCGTTTTTTGTTTCACCTCTTCCACATTCCCCTGAGGACTTCTTTTACCTGAGGAAACAAAAAAAAAGTCCCTTGGGGTGAGATTGGGTGAATAGGGAGGGTGGGAAACAGGGGTCATGTCATTTTTGGCCAAAAACTGGTGAACACTCAGGGCAGTGTGGGCAGGTGCACTCATAAGTCACCCATCAGGAAATGGGCAAATGTGTTAAAAGAATCACCTCAAAAAAATTCACTGAAGCAGAACACAGCCTCTCACAAAATGCTAGCTGGTATGGGTTCCTAGAACACTTACCTAACAGGGAACTTATACTACAAGAGATCTGCCCTCCAAAAACAGTTCCCTTTTTGGGGGGGTCCCCCTTGTAAATTCATTTTATTTCTCCAATAATCTGGTAACCTTATTACACTAAATGTTAACATGTTTAGATAAGTATTCATAAGAATGAGTGTTTCATTTGCAGTAGAAAAAAGCAAAGTGATTGCCTTTTGGTTTGGAGGACAAATAAAATTACAAAATGATTCTTTATTAACATTTGTGGTATTATTTTATTATAGTGACAAAGATATGTGGAATTTATTGCTCAATCCCAAACCCAGTCTACTTTCTTATTCTTAGCACTAATTCAAGAAATAATTCATTGCATGTCTTAAATGTTATAAAATAATTAATTTCTAGTATCTTTCAAGTATATTTTTGGGTCATAGCTGAATATGGGAACTTGCTTCAGTCAAAAAAAGAGACTTAAATCTAACATTATTTTTTCTCTAAATTATTAAGATAAGTATCTTTTATTAACAAAAGCATTTAATAATGTTCAATAATATAAAATGTAATTTTTAATTTTATATTCTCTTATTTGAATATTTCTGCAGGGCCAATTACTATCTCAGGCTATTCCCCATGGACACATCCCTACATTAATGGCAAAGAGAACAATTCTTTAAGCACAGGATTTCCTGTTCAGCTGCTGCAAAATTACAAAGACCTTGGTTTGGAATAACTTTCAGCCAAGTGCTTAATAGTAGGTAATAATAGCATATATTAGACAGACTGCAAATGAATATGTGAGTCTACTTACAGAAATAGTCTTTATTCATTTTCTATTTTGTTTCAAATATATTAACTTATGTTTCCCCAGTTTTACAAAGTAAATGATATAATCTCTTCTTTATTTTAAGGTTATATATACATGCCTACTCTAAAATAAAATGTATCTTTTGATCAACTTTCTATTAATCATTGTGAGACTATAATAACAGCATGGCCAACACATATTGATCTATACTCATTCAATTTTCTAGTTAATTTTCTTCTCTTTTTTAGAGAATAATGTGAACATCATGCTTAAATTTGACTCCAGAAGAGAATTACAATATCTTAATCAGTAATCAGCAAACAATATAGTTTTCACAGATCTGAAACCAGTCCAGAAAATATTGGAGCAAGTCTGGTAAGCGGATACCAAGGCAAACCCAAAGGAGTGAAATTGCAGTGAATTAAGTGAACTAATAGGTGGAAATTCCTAAAAAAAAAAAAAAAGTTTAAGCACCAATCCATTTGAGATACAACACAAAGTTACTGTAGAAAATACTGGTGGAGATTTCCTTACTATGGTGATTAGAATTCTAAAACTGTGAGTCCCAATTACAACCTGAAGTAGTTTTGAGACTAGATAATATTTTGCTCAGCAAGGAATGCCATTGACTGTGAATAGCATAATAAAGTGATTTAAATAACAAGCAATTTCAATTATCTCACATAATATGAAGTCTGAAGGTGGGCAGTTTCAGTTTGTTAATGAGCTGATGATGACAAGGGACTCCCTGCAGTTCTCTTGGCCTTTTCTTCAGGATTGCAAGATGGCTTGCCAAAGCTCCAGATATCACTTGTCTACAGGCAGAAATCTAGAAGGGGGAGGGAGAAACCAGTGAGACTAGAGTCTGATAATTTGTATTTGTTCCTCCTTTTTACAAGGGAGCCAGACATCTTTCCTAAATGTTCTCCGACAGATTTCCCCTTGCTTCTCATTTGTCTCAACAGTGACATGGCCATTCCCATGTGTGAAGGATTATGCGAAATGGACTTCTTGGCTAAAGAAATTAGGACTGCCACGGTTGGCTCAAACCACTTCTAAATCTACACAAATAAATTTTAGATTCCATTAGCATTAAAAAGGCGTGAGTCTCAGGAAAAAAATAATATAAACTACTGATACAGGCAATAACATGGATGAATCTCAAAAACATTGTGCTAAGTAAAAGAAGCCAGACTCAAAACTACAAACTGTGTGATTCAATTTATGACATACTTAAAAAGGCAAAACTGTAGAGACAGAATTAGAACAAGTGGTTTTCAGCGACTTGGAATGGGGGAAGGGGATTGACTACAAAGTGGCATGAAGGACATTTTTTAGATAATGGAAATGCTCTCTATCTTGATTGTGATAATGGTAATACAACGGTATAAATTTCCCAGAATTCAAAGGACTGTATACCTAAAAAACACTACTTTTACTGCATGCATATTATACTTGAGAAAACAAACAAAAATAGGTTAGGGAATTTATCTGGCAAACACAGCTAGTAGTGTATTTTACAATTTTCTCCATTAATATTTCTCCCTGAGACTTTTAGTATATTCTGAAACTCCATCTGAAGACCTAGAATTAAATCATTTGTTGAAATCCTTATCAAAATTAGCCTAGGCCTAGAAAATCATTTAAGTAGAGGGTAGTTAAATAAGAAAAAAAGAATCCAGGTGCTCCAGAAAGTTCCTGGAATAATCTTAACATTTGTTTTAGTCAAAATCTGTTTTCCATAGTCAGCAGCAATGTGTGAAACCAGACTTGGCCAGAAAATGTTTCTCTGGCTGTGCTTTCTGTACACAACATTCAGAAGTGCAGATACCTTTAGAGGATGGCTTATTAACACAAAAGTATGATATAACAAACATAATAGCACTCACATTTTAGTATAAAAACTTTTAGAAAATGCTAATCTTACAAAATTTCTTTGCTTAGAAAAAAAAAATTTTTTTTGAGTTGGAGTCTTACTCTGTTGCCCAGTCTGGAGTGCAGTGGCATACTCACAGCCACCGCAGTGCCCAGCCAACTTAGAAATTTCTTACATAAAAAGCTTTATTTAGCCGGGCTCCGTGGCTCAGCCTGTAATCCCTCACTTGGGGAGGCTGAGGTGAGTGGATTGCCTGAGCCCGCGGGTTCGAGACCCGCCTGGGCAACTTGGCGAGACCTCATTTCTACAATAAATCAAAAAATTAGCTGGGCGTGGTAGCGCACGCCTGTAGTTCCAGCTACTTGGAAGGCTGAGGCGGAAGGATCACCTGAGCCCAGCAGGTCGAGGCTGTGGTGGCCGGGAGCGGCCACTGCACTCCAGTCTGGATGACAGAGTAAGACTTCAACTCAAAAAAAAGCTTTATTTTAAGGTGATAGCTTCTTCATACTGTTTCAATTATATCATTAATATTCTACTTCAAGAAAGTAGAATATAAAATACTGAGTATTTTCTTACAATAGATAATCACTAATATTTAATCTTGTTGAAAGAGACATTTTAGTCTCTCATTTTGGGTTAGATGGTGCCTGAATTAACACCTAAGGTCATATTAGATGACATTTAAACATATTTCTAAATGAGCATTAACCATTGGTCTAATGTTTAAATGAAAGAGATATTGGCACAGTGAGAACTGAAGATAGCAGCAGGCCCAAAAGACTGATAAATGGCTTTCCCTATGACAGTTTTTTTTTGGTTTGGTTCACATGGCAGTGTTTTTTACAGTGGTACTTACATTCTAAGTATACACAACAGCAAATTTAAATAAAATCAGAAATTTAATCGTCTACATGATTTTAAGCATCCAGATTATTTTAAATCACATAGACTAAATATTTAAATATTTCTTTGTCACATCATATAGATGCTTTGGAATTTTAGAGAAATATTAAGAATGAGAAACAATGGGACCAAAATGAATCAAGTAAAATTTTTATTATGAGCAGGTTTTGAGAAACAGTCACTAGACAATTGAATGAATATTTGTGCTTTTTGAAACAATGGACAATCTCCAATATCAATTATAAAACTTAAATAGTGATCTGTTACTACTTTGCATTCATATTCTGATCTTAAAATGTCTTTTAGAGACCAAGCATACCCTTAAAATGTTCACCATCTCTCACCAAGTTTCCCAAGCTTCAAACATACCTTTATAAACACAACAGTTCTGTTGAGTAACCAAACTTAACCTCTCAAAAGAAAGCATTTCTATTAAAATAACTTGTTTGGCACACCATTAGGATCAAGCTATTCTTAGTTCCTGGCAAACAGATGTCTTCCTGGATAAAATCCAAGCCAGGCAATTTTTTTTTTTTTTTTTTTTTGGCAAACACGTAACATGTTAAGTTACACTTTGTCCAATTCAGTAACATTTTAGCATTAGATAGATATAATCTTGAAATTTCACTAGGTTTGAATTTTTAATCTACTCCTTTAGAGTCAATATTATAACAATTTTATTTATTGCAAAAGGAAGATGGTAAATTTCATGTTTTCTAAAAATATAGATATGACATTAAAAATTCAAGACGAAAATATTTATACTTTTGAAAGCACCAATATCCATTATTTTACTAGTAAAAAGATATGCTAATATTCTTTCTAAAATGTTCATAGTAATGTCAAAAATTAAAGCATCCCTCAATAGTGCCACCATATATGAAGGACTTTAAAATGTACTAAACACTTGTACTGCAACTTTTTCTTTTCAGATAAAACAGCAATTTCCTTTTTCATTTTCTTTTATAAAGACACACTTTAGTAATGTTTTCCATTAAAAGTAATTTTTAAAATTTACTCCTTCAATGTTTGTACATCTAAAATTTGAAAAAAGTAAGTGTTGACCGGGCTCAGTGACAACCTGTAATCCCAGCACTTTGGGAGGCCGAGGTGAGTGGATTGCCTGAGCCTACGGGTTCAAGACCCCCCCGGGCAACTTGGCAAGCCCTCATCTCTACAATAAAAATAAAAAATAAAAAATTAGCCAGGTGTGTTAGCGCACACCTGTAGTTCCAGCTACTTGGAAGGCTAAGGCGGAAGGATCACCAGAGCCCAGCAGGTCAAGGCTGCAGTGGCCGGGAGCGGCCACTGCACTCCAGTCTGGGTGTCAGAGTGAGACTCCAACTCAAAAAAAAAAAAGAAAAAGAAAAAAGTAAGTGTTGCAGAAATAACTACCTGCCTCATTACACATTCTGACCTTTTCCTTTCAGTAATAGAATCCCACTGAGTTCATAACAATGCAAGCTTGTTCAGGTAGATGCTATTTTGTTTAGCCTCTTTGCCACCATGAATAGTCATATGACTATGTTCCAGTCAATGGAACATGAAAGGCAGCTATGTGAGAAATTTCCAGATCATTTTCTTAGATGGAAATTACATTCCTCTTTTTTTCTATTTCCTCTTTCCCTCTTCCTATGGCTGCAGCCAGTGAACTAGCTACAGCATTAGGGAACAGCAAAGGCAGGCTTATGTGAGACATTGTACATTTAATTTTCTTTGTTATATCTGCTTAGTCTTTTTGATGTATCAATTTTTATAATGCAGTTAACCAGTACAAATACCAACATGTGAAAATGTTTTAGAGGTCATATTACTTTGTCTGCTAGCTATTGGGTGGTTAATCCATGCTGTTCAGATAGTAAAGCCTCTATCATCAGTTGCTATGGTTTGAATGATGGTGTCCCTTGCAAAATTCATATTGAAATGTAATCCTCAATGCAACAGTATTAGTAGCATGACTTTTGGGAGGTAATTAAGTCCTGAGGGCTCTGTCATCATGAATGGAATTAGCATTCTTATTAAAAGGCTCAAGATTGAAGGGTGCACTCTCATGCCCTTTTACTTGTCCCTCCCTTCTGGAGGATGTAGCAACAATGCATGTTCTTGAAAAGAGAAAGAACAGCCCTCACCATACAACAAAAATGGTAGTGACTTGATCTTGGACTGCCCACCCTTCAGAGTCACAAAAAATAAATTTCTATTATTTATAACTACCCAGTTGATGGTATTGTATTGTAGCAGCAAAAATGGGCTAAGACACCAACCTTTACTTTTTTTTAAAAAATGTTATTTTAAATATGTGGGGCACAATTCAGAATGAGGTATACAAATGTTCATTATCCAGGTACCCTTGACAACAACCTTTCTACAGAGATATAAAGAATCTGTCTCTGGTCACTCAGAGAACCGCACTGTGCTGGCCATCATGAATGTGGCCCTTATCACACCCATAAAAGCCCTCCCAGCTTTTTGTTTGTTTATATGTTTGTTTGTTAAAGCCATCAGGGAAAAGACAAATATTCTCCTTCAAAACTAGGGGTACTTAAAGTAAGCACCATACAAGCTTGGACTCTTATGGTTCTCTTGGCCTCCCTAGAGATAAAGTCTCCCTAGAAATACATGCAGCACAAAAGAAAACCAGGTCAAGAAAATAAGAAAGAGAGTGATCATGATGATATTATTTAACCACCTGCATCCAACCCTGCTAAAGCTAGGTTACACCCTGGGCTTCCCAACTATTTGGGCCAATGATTCCCAATTTTGGTTAAAACTAATTAAAATGGATTTCTATAAATTATAACTAAACCATTATTGATTAGAGCAGCTATTAATTACAGCCATATTAATGGACAGAAAATATCATGACTTTTTTTCTAAAACTAGTTCTTAACTTTTCATCCATCCTCATGTTTCCAAGAATGTCAGGTGAAAATTGTTGTTAGTCTTATTTTACGTTATTATTCTGGCCAATTAAAGGTTAAATTTGTGAGAATGTCAACTCATGACATGAAATCTGATTGATACTTTTAGCCTTTTATTTCTTGGCTATCACTCAAACACACATTCTTTTCCATTACATATGTTACCATAAACACATAATTTAATTCTAATACATAGAGTTTAATTCAATTAATAATGCTATCTTTTAAATTATAACTTTCTGTTTTGTCTTTTTTGGTTATATGTAATATTTCTAACCCTTTTTTTTAAGCTCATAAAGAGATGTGAGATCTATTAGAAAGATAACTTTAAAACTGAGTTATAAAAATAAATATGTAATTGTACCTTTTGTTACTCTCTATATGGAGTGATCACACAATGAATAAATTCTAGTAGGCTTTATTTAAAAATTGCTACTTGAACTATTTCTACTAAGTGAAGACTCGGGAGCCTTGGTACTTTCAATGACTACAGTTTATTCAACAGAAAATATTTGAGTGCCCTATGCCCGGAGGGTTCTGAGCATTGAAAATATTCTGTCTTGAAGAAAACAGTCAAGCCCTTGTTCCTTGAGATGAGTTCTCTCAGATGCATAGAAGTTCCTTCCACAGCCCAACGGGATTCTTCAGGACTAATCCCATCACATCATTGTTGTCTGGAGTGCCCTTCTAAAAGTCACGAATCTTGAGAGAAAACTAGAGTCACAGATAGTTTGTCTCATTGGAGAGCCGACGTCATCTGAGGCCTCTGTTTACCTCTACTTAGAATGCTCAAACCTAGAGGCACTCATCCTCTAACGTCCCAGTCCACCCAGCCCAACACAGAGCGCAAGCCCCTTCCTGACCTTTCCTCAAGTAAGTTCTTGTTCCCCTACCATTCAGTGCTCCTACTTTGACTGCCAATGCTCTTCTCTTTCTCAATACTTTCCTTTGTACCCTCTGGGGTTCTATTTCTTTTTTTTAATTAGTTTATGTACCAATTACTAAATATCATTTGTGGTAGAAGACAGAGTTCAGCATGAATTTAATTTTTTTATTTTGGGGTTTTTATAAATACTGAGAAAATTGTTCACACAACAATATGGGATGGAACAGATGGGAATGGAAATTTTGATATTAACAATATAATTCAACTATTGAACTCCTTTCAGGTTATGTGTAAAAAAATCACATAGGGATCTATTTTCAAAAATTTTGTTTTAATAATATATCAATTCCTTCCATTGTTTTGAAAGAAAAGAATTAGAAACCCCTTGACTGTCAAAAACATTTATTTCTGAGTCACTGGAAAAATTCACTTTCTTATCATCAATACAAATTTTTCTTTTGTTTGAAGTCCCTGTAATTTTACACTTCAGGGTGATCAACATCAGATTAGATGTAATATACCATCTTGTTTTGTAAAGTGAGAGAAGTATAGTTGCAAAAGGAAAAAAGTGGAAAAAGCAAGCAAACACAGTATTGTAACCAAAATTCTTAGGTCAATTAATATTAAGAAAGAGTATATACAGGAGCTGAGGATCTGGACATGGAGTCTTTTTAAATTATTCTAAGCCTATGTATTTGATAAAGTCTTTGCAGAAACTGTTGATCTACTGTCCCATCAGATCTTGGGGCATTTGGCTATAGCAAACCTTGAGTTGCCATGTTTTAGTGCTCCCTTTTAAAAAATATTTATACTCCATCAAAATAGGGCCTACAGAATATATTCACTGTCTTCACTTTCTTACTCCCTACTTGGACCTCAGTCATACTGTAAACAGTGTTCTGGTCTCATAACTCCATAGAACCAGTTCATTTTGAGTTTACCAACAATTTCCTAATTCACAAATTTAGGAATATCTTTTATTGTGGCATGACCCTGGTGACTGCTCCACTTTTCTTAAAATTCACTATTTCCTTTGCCCCACACTTCATTCCTTCCTCTCCAGCCTGCTTTTTAGAACCCTCTTTTAATGTACGGTACTCCTAAAATGTTGTTCTTCTGCAAGGTTTCTGCCTTTGGCCTTTTTCTCTCTTCATTGAACCAGTTCCGCCCAGGTGATCCTACCCACTTCTCTAACCTTCTACATCATGATAATTTGTGTATTTCCAGTTCAAATATTTGTACCAATGCACATGCATTCTGACCAGTACCTATTAAACTGCTTCTTTTTGCTGTCTGCTCTGTTTTTTCATAATGGCAAAATTTGAACTCATTATCTATCCTGTCAAACTTGTATCTCTTCCTGAAGTCCCAAATCATTATGAATGCCACCACTAAGACTTCTAAGTTAGAAAACCCCAAGAGTCTTTCTCATTTCCTTATCCTTCTTCTTCTTCCATAAGTGACTGAGTCGTATTGATTAAATATCTTACACATCTATCTTCTCTATTTGTGGGAAGTCATCCTTTTAACAAGAATTTACTGTGTACCTATTATGTTCCAGGCATTGTCCTAATCATAATAAATAGAAGATAAAGATAGACATGCTTCTTGTATTTTTAGATGTTTATATATGTGTGTATGTGTATATACGTGTAGGTATACACACACATACATATATATTCTTCATCTTAGAGTTGAACCACATAAAATTTTTTCATTATAAATTTTTTAAAGATTGTTTTTCAAAAAAAAAAAGAGGAAAGACCTTTAAAGTTGTCAATCTACGTAACATATCTCTATACTGTTTACCTATGGTATGGAATAATCCAATATCCCAAAATGTCTATAGCTTATAGTTTGCAACTGACTTTTTAGTGTATAATTAGTTAATATTATAAACTAACATTGAAAGTAAGTCCTTTATCATGAAAACAATAACATAAAAAGGGGGAATTTTCCCATGAATTTTGAGGAAAAAGTTCAAGGAAAAATGACAAGTTTAAAACTGAAAATCACTCATCAATGAGAAGTTTACAATACTTCATTAAATCAGAACACTTTTCCAGTGAGTATTTCCTACTCCTTGTGTTTGAAAACGTATTAAAATGTTGATCATATGTAGAACAATTGCCCAAAACAGCACACTTTAATGCACTTTATATACTGCTATGTGAAAAATACTTCAGCATTAAATGTTTCCCTTTAAAATGTAATGACTTGTATTAAGCAAAATGACAAATCTTTTGCATGCTAAGGAAGACAGAACTGAATATGAAACAACTTTCACAAATATTCAGCTATTTCTGGACTATGAAGATGTGGCCCAAGGCATGTTTCCTCTCTATTTAATGAAAGATAAAGCTGATGTTGAGATGAATCAAGGTCAAGTCAACCCGAAGTCAAAGCCAATGATACTGCATCAAGCAGTCAGAGGAGAAAAAAAAGTTAAAAATATCTAACTTATGAATTACCCAACACATCACATCCTCTTAACAAGAAAGCTTATCAGTTGCCATGACACCAAGTTAGTCTGTTATTGCTCATATCCTTTAAAGCATATTTATAAACTAGATAACAGAAGGTAGGAAATGTTATACTTTTGATCTTTCTCATCAGCCAAATGTCTTTCATAACTTACTAAAGAAAAAGGCCACTGACTGAAAACCCAAAATACAGATGCAGGAAACATATTCATTGCTGTCATTCCTGTCTGCAGTTTTCTTTTTCTATTCTCTTGATGTAGATTAGCACCAAAATTTAGCTAATACAAGCAGCTGACATTAATCTGATTAAGTGGGAAAGAAGAGAATTTGAGTAGAGAGTTGCAATTGACAAATTGCTTACATTATTACATCTAAATTTTACATCATCATCCTTAGATAAATAAAAACATGCTTATGAACAAGCAATGATTTAATAATTGTTAAACCAACAATGTTCCAGTTCATGGTGCTAGGCTGACACCTAGTGGAATAAAAACAGGAGCCTTGTGCAGCCAAGAAATCTATGTTTTCTAAGCTTTTCATATCTTAACCTGCAGAATAATACACACGTGTACACACAAAACAAATTTCACACATATGTGCCAAAAGACAATACGGCTGTGGTGCCAATTTAGTAAAAAAAATAACTTGAAACAATTGAAAGTAACTGCCACTGGTTCTCAAACATTACCTCATCAAATTCTATGAAAATTAGGTTATTTAAAAGCAATCAGTAGAATGTTGCTTATTTTATTTTAATCAAAAATTGTAATGAATGTAGCTTAAAGAATCAATGCTTTGTAATACAAAAATAGCCCCTGCCCCTTTGTGCCCTTTCCTCAGAGACCAATTTTCAAAATTATTTTAGTTGATTCTTTTTATTTTTATATCTATATCTTCAAACAACTTCTTAATTTTACTATTTTCTATGGAACTTAAAGACTGAACTTTCCCCAACCCTCCTCCACCACATGCATTCACCCTTCCTGTCCCCATGGTCTCACGACAGAGTTATATCACGCTTTCACTCAGGTCACTGTTCAAGATTTAAAATACCTGCATCATGAACATGTCAGCCGGAATCAGAGTAAAGCTATGCAGCAAACTACGGTTACATTTTGCATTTCTGCACAGTATTTGTTACCCCTTGAGGAATTATTTATTTGTCTGTTTACCTCTAAGCCTGAGTTGCTAGATAAAAGGTAAAACTTGCATGCCAATATCTTCTTAGAGTTGAGAGCCCAGGGGGGCAGGAACAAAGGAAAGGAGAGAAGGGCAGAAACACAGAGGAGGCAAATAGGAGGGAGGGAATAGCCAAATGGTCCTCATGTGTCATCAAGCACAGTGGATTGCTGTACTCATAGAACCATCTTCAGAGTTTGTGTTTCAGGACAGACTGGGGTGGAGGGCAAGAAAACAACTTATACCCTAGCTCCTGTCTCCCATTAGTCTCCCAGCACATTAAATCCTCAACATCTTCAAGTCTCAGTTGTTCTGGTTTGTTGTGATTTTACCATATTTGCTATTGAAAGTCCTGCTGCCTGGACACCCTTTCTTGGGCAAACCAGGATGATAGGTCACCTGAGCAACATGTCAACAACTTACCACAACAGGTTAGCCTGAGGTATGGAAAGCCAGAGACACATGGCAGGGCATAGGACAAGGCACCATCAGGCTGGGCTCACACAAGATCCATCAGCCACACTGCTGCAGGAATGAATACAGTGTCCCAAGGCCACCAAAAGAATTGTGGATTCAAGATTATCTGAAGTGGTTTATAGGAGGTATCTGGTAGTTTGTTTTTTAATTTTTTGTCTCGATCATAGATTCAACGAAATACTCTGAAAACCACAGCAAGAAATCCTTTCAAAACTTTTTTAGAAACATCATATATTCTTCTTTTAAAAATGTAAATAGTGCCGGGCTCAGTGGCTCAGCCTGTAATCCCGCGCCTTTGGGAGGCTGAGGTGAGTGGATTGCCTGAGCCCGCGGGTTCGAGACCCGCCTGGGCAAGCAAGATCTCATCTCTACAATAAATCAAAAAATTAGCCGGGCGTGGTAGCGTGCTCCTGTAGTTCCAGCTACTTGGAAGGCTGAGGCAGAAGGATCGCCTGAGCCCAGTAGGTCGAGGCTGCGGTGGCCGGGAGCGGCCACGGCACTCCAGTCTGGGCGACAGAGTGAGACTCCAACTCAAAAAATAAAAAAATAAAAAAATAAAAAAATAAAATAAAACTACAGGCCAATATCTCCGATAAATACAGATGTAAAAATCTTCAACTAAATAGTAGCAACCTGAAGTTATTGCACATTACAAGTATTATACACCATGACCAAGTGGGATTTATCTCTGGGATGCAAAAATCTTTCAACATGTGAAAAGCAATGTGATATATCACATTAACAAAGGATAACATTCACATAACATCTCTATAGATACAGAAGAAACATTTGACAAAATTTAACATTATTTCATAATTTTTAAAAAACCTCTCAACAAACTAGAAATAGTAGCAAATTACCTCCACATAATAAAAGCCATATGTGAAAAGCCCACAGCTAACATTAATACTCAATGGCAGAAAGTTGAAATCTTCTCCTTTAAGATCAGGAATGAGACAAAATTATCTACTATCATCACTTCTATTCAACATAGCATTGGCTGTACTACACAGAGCAATTATGCAATAAAAGAGGAGGGGTTATTCAAATCATAAAGGAAGAAGTAAAATTATCTGTTTTCCGGTGACATACCTTTTAACAAAATTTTAGAGTTGTAGGGTGCATGTGAGGATTTACTACTTAAGTAAACTGTGTGTAGCTCCATTTGGGGCTTGTAGCGGCCTTTCTTTCCCCGGTAGTGGACCTGGTACCCAGTGAGTGGTTACGTGCCTCAATTGCTGCTTCCTTTCTACCTCCTTAAGCAGAGTACAATGTCTGTTGTTCCCACATTTGTGCTCATGTGAACAGAGATCAGGGCCCATGGGTAAGAACACAAATAATTTTTTGTTTCTGTGAAAATTCACTTAGAACAATGGTCTCTAGCTGCATCCATTTCGCTGCCAAGGACATGATGTTGTTCTGTATGCCTGTGCAATATTCTATCATGTATATGTACCACATTTTTCTTATCCAGTCCACTTTTAGTGAGCAAATAGGTTGGTTCCATGTTTTTGCTACTGTAAATAGTGCTGCAATGAACACATGTGTGCAAGTGTCTTTTTTGGTAGAGTGACTTATTCTCTTCTGGGTATAGTGCCAGAAGTGGGAATACTGGATCATATGGGAGCTCAATTTTTGGTTATTTGAGAAAACATCACACTGTTTTCTACAAAGACTGCACTAGCTTACATTCTCACCAACAGCATAGAAACATTCCCTTTTCTCTGCAGCCATGCCAACACCTGTTGCTTTTTTACTTTTTATAGATAGCCATCCTTCAGTGTGTGGCGGTGTCTCATTGTAGTTTTGATTTGCATTTCTCTGATGAGTAGTGAGGCTGAGCACTTTTTCATGTTTGTTGACTGCTTCAATGTCTTCCTTTGAGAAGTGCCTTTTCATGTCCTTTGCCCACTTTTTAATGGTTTTTTTTTTCCTGTCAATTCATTTTAGTCTCTTGTAGATCCTGAATGTTAGGCCTTTGTCAGATGCATAGCTTGCAAATATTTTTTCCCATGCTGTGAGTTGTCTCTTTACTCTCTTGATGATTTCTTTTGCTGTGAAAAACACTTTTTAGTTTGATGAGGTCCCACCCGACAATCTTAGCTTTTGCTGCATTTGCTTTTGAGGATTTGGCTATGAATTCATTGCTTAGGCTGATCCAGGAGGGTTTTCCCTAAGTTGTCTTCTAAGATTCTTATTGTTTGAGATTTCACATTTAAACCCTTGACCCATTTTGAGTTAATTTTTGTATATAATTGTAGATAGGGACTTAGTTTCATTCTTCTGCATGTGGTTATCCTGTTTTCCCAGCACAATTTGCTAAATATGGTTTCCTTTCCCCAATGTTTTTTTTTTGTCAGCTTTGTTGAAGATGAGTTGGTTGAAGATCCATGGTTTTATTTCCAGATTGTGTGTTCTGTTTCATTGGTCTATGTGTCTATTCCTCTACCAGTACCCTGCTGTCTTGGTTACTATAGCCTTATAATAAAGTTTAAAGTCTGAAAGTGTGATGCCTCCAGCTTTGTTTCTTTTACTGAGAGTTGCTTTAGGGCTCTTCTTTGCTTCTGTATGAATTTCTGTATTGTCTTTTCTAGGTCTGTAAAAATTGATGCTGGCAATTTGATAGGAATTGCATTGAATCTGTAGATTGCCTTGGGTAGGATGGACATCTTGACAGTATTGATTCTTCCAATTCATAAGCATGGAATGTTTTCCCATTTGTTTGTGTCAGCCTTGATTTCTTTGAGCCATGTTTTGTAGTTCTCATTGTAAAGGTCTTTCACCTCTTTGGTTAGGTCTTTTTTTTTCTGTGTGTAGCTATTGTGAATGGGATTGTGTTTTTTATTTGGTTCTTAGCCTACTTATCATTGGTGTATAGATAGATATGCAACTGTTTCTCATTCATTGATTTTGTATCCCAAGACTTTACTGAAGCCATTTATCAGTTTGAGGAGGTTTTTGACAGAAACTCTATGGTTTTCTAGATATAGAATCTTATTATCTGCAAAAATGGATAACTTAACTTCTTATTTGGATATTCCTGATTTCTTTCTCCTGCCTGATTGCTCTGACTAGGACTTCCAGTATTATGTTGAATCGTAGGGGTGAGAGTGAGCATCCTTGCCTAGTTCCAGCTCATAGGAGGATACAAATTTCAGCTTCTGCCCATTAAGTATGATGTCTGCAGGTTGTCATAGATGGTTTTCTTATTTTGAGATAAGTGCTCAAGGATTTTTTTTAATCAAAAAAGGATATTGGATTTTGATAAAAGATGACATAATCTTGAAAGCCCTAAAATTCCACAAAATAAACTATCAGAACTAATAAGCAAATTCAAAAAAGTTGTAGGATATAAAATCAATAAACCCAAATTAGTTACATCTCTATACACTAATAATAAAAAACCCAAAAACAAAATTAAGAAAATTATCCCATTTACAGCAGCATCCAAAAAGAATACAATACTTAGAAATAAGCTAAACAAAGAAAGTTGAATGTTTGTGCATTCTAAACTAAAAACAAATGTTGAAGGAAATTAAAGAAGATACCAAAAATGAAAAACTATCTAGTATTTATAGACTAGAAAACCTGATATTATGAAAATATTCATACTACCCAAAGCAATCTACAGAATCAGTGCAATCACTGTCAAAATACCAGTGTCATTTTTTATAGAAATATAAAATATATATATTAAAATGTATTAGGGGGACCTCCCCCCAAAATTGAATCTTTTTTGGAGGGTGGGCCCCTAATAGTACAGACCTCTCCCGGTAGGTAAGTGTCCTAGGTGAAACAAAAAAGTGGCAGAAACACTAAAAGGTATCAAAATTGGTGAGTTCAAAAACTGTTTTGAGCAGCAGAAAAAGAATTTCAATAGGTGTATTGCATCAAACGAAGAGTACTTTGAAAGTGACTGAAGTTTAAACATGTAAGAATAAATACACAATTTTTTACACATAAGTTCTAGGCTTCCTCCCAATAGATGGAACCACAAAGACCCCCAAATATCCATAACAATCCCGAGAAAGAAGAACAATATTGGAGGACAGCACACTTTTTCATTTCAAAACATATTATAGAATCTCAACAGTCAAAACAGTATGGTGCTGGCATATAGACAAATATATAGCTAATGTAACAAAATGGAGAGCCCAGAAATAAATTCACACCGCTATGATGAGATGTGACTTAGCAAGGATGCCAAGACTACACGATCTATACGATGGGGAAAGGATAGCCTCTTCAACAAATGGTGTTGGGAAAATATGATTTGCACATGCAAAATCATGAATCTAGAACCCTTATTGTATAGCATACCCCCAAAAAACTACTTAAAATTGATTAAATACTTCAAATAAGATTTGTAACCATAAAACTCCTAGATAACAACAAAGGGGAAAAGTTTTGTGACACTGTTCTGGCAATGACTTCTTGGATATCACAAGAAAGGCTCAGGCAACAACCAAAAATAGGCAAGTGAGACCACATCAAACAAAAAAGCTGTATAAAACAGGAAACCGTCTGTGGACTGGAAAGACAACCTACAAAAAGCGAGAAATTAGTTGCAATCTTACATAGGCAGACCTCATTTTATTGCACTCTGCTTTATTGTGCATCTTTTATAAATTGAAGATTTGTGGCAACACTGCATCAAGAAGTCTATCAGTGCCATTTTCCCAATAGCATTTACTCACTTTGTGTCTCTGTGTCATGTTCTGGTAATTCTTGCAATACTTCAAACTTTTTTAGTAATTATTATCCCTGTTGTGTTGAGCTAGAATCAGTGATCTTCGATATTACTATTGTAATTGTTTTGGGGCACCACAAACCACACCCATATAAAATGGCAAACTTAATTAATAAATGTTGTATGTGTTCTGACTGTTCCTGCAACAGCCACTCCCCTGTTTCTCTCCCTCTCCTTGGGCCTCCTTATTCCCTGAGGAACAACAATATTAAAATTATGCCAATTAATAACCCTACAATGGCATCTAAGTGCTCAAGTAAAAGAAAGGGTTGCACATTTCTCACTTGAAGTGAAATGTTAGAAATCACTAGGCTTTGTGAGGATGCTAAATTAAAAGCCAATGTGGGCTAAAAGCTAGGCCTCTGAGCCAGACAGCCAAATTGTGAATGCAAAGAAAAAGTCCTTAAAGGGAATTAAAAGAACAACTGCAGTGAACACACCAATGATAAGAAGGTGAAATAGTCTTATTAACGATATGGAAAAAGTTTGAGTGGTCTAGACAGAAGTTCAAATCAGCCACAACATTCCCTTAAGTGAAAGCCTAACCTGTAACAAGTCCAAACTCTCTTTTTTTCTATGAGGGCTGACAAAGGCAAGGAAGCTGCAAAAGAAAAGATAAAAGCTAGGAGAGGTTGGTTCATGAGGTTTAAGGAAAGAAGCCATCTCCATAAATAAAAGTACAAAGTGAAGCAGCAAATGCTGATGTAGAAACTGCAATAAGTTATTCAGAAGATCTAGTGAAGATCATTAATGAAGGTGACTACACTAAACAACAGATTTTCAATGTAGATGAAACAGCCTTCAATGAGATTAGAAGGTGTCATCCAGGACTTTTATAGCTAGAGAGGATAAGCCAATGCTTCAAAGCTTCAAAGGACTGAATGACTCTCTTGTTAGGAGTTAATGCAGTTGGAGACTTTAAGTTGAAGCCAATGCTTGCTGACCATTCTGAAAATCTTATTCATGTATTTTGCTGCCCATTGAAACTGGATGGATAAAAAAAAAAAAAAAAATGTGGTACATATACATGATGGACTACTATGCAGTCATAAAGAAGGACAAACTTATGGACTTCACAGCAACTTGGATGAATTAAGAACTGAGTACCACATGTTCTCACTCATAAGCAGACCCTGAACATTTATCATAATACTATAAGAAAGGGATTGGCATAGCCAGAAACTGCTAGGGGAGGGAAGCGGGGGACACATAACACCCATAAGGGTGCCTGATCTCAAACCAAGTGAAGTAGGGACCAAAGGGAAGCCCAAATTTTACCTGTATGATGATTACTTATATACCTAATCCTGAATTGTACCCCACATCTTCAAAATAAAATAAAAAAAGAAAATTCTAGGGCTCTTAGGAACTATGCTAAATTCACCCTGCCCTCTATAAACGGAGGAACAAAGTCTGGATGGCAGCATATCTCTTTATAGCATGGCTTACTGAATATTTTAAGCCCATTGTTAAGACCCACTGCTCAGGAAAAAATTTAAAAAGATACCTTTCAAAGTATTACTGCTCATTGACAATGCATCTGGTCTCCCAAAAGCTCTAATGGAGATGCACAAGGAGATGAACATTGTTTCCATGTCTACCAACATAACACAACATCCATTCTGCAGCCCATGGATCAAGTAGCAATTTGACTTTCAAGCCACATTATTTAAGAAATACATTTCATAAGGTTATATCTGCCATGGATGGTTATCCCTCTGATGGAGCTGAGCAAAGTAAATTGAAAACCTTCTGGAAAAGATTGATCATGCTTGACTTCCGAAGAACATTTGTTGCTCATTGGAGGAGGTCAAAATATCAACATTAACAGGATTTAGAAGCTAATGCTAACCCTCATGGAAGGACTTTGAGAGGTTCAGTCTTCAGGGAGGAAGTAATTCAGATGTGGTGGAAATAGCAAAAGAACTAAAATTAGAAGTAGAGCCTGAAAGTGTGACTGAAATGTTGCAATCTTATAATAAAACTTGAACGAATTAGAATTTGCTTCTTAACAGATGAGCAAAGAAAATGGTTTCTTGAGATAGAATCTATTCCTGAAGAAGACATTGTGAACATTGTTGAAATGACAATAAAGGATTTAGAATATTACATAAATTTAGTTGACAAAGCAATGGCAGGGCTTAAGAGGACTGATTCCAATTTTTTTTTTTTTTTGAGTTGGAGTCTCACTCTCGCCCAGACTAGAGTGCAGTGGCTGCTCCCGGCCACCGCAGTCTTGACCTGCTGGGCTCAGCTGATCCTTCTGCCTCAGCCTTCCAAGTCTGATTCCAATTTTAAAAGAATTTCTACAGTGATTAAACTGCTAGTAAACACATCACAAGTTACAGAGAAGTCTTTTGTAAAAGGAAGAGTCCATCAAGGTGGCAAACTTTACTGTTGTCCTGTTTTAAGAAATTGCCACAGCCACCCCAACCTTCAGCTACCACCACCCTGATCAGTCAGCAGCCATCAACACCAAGGCAAGACACTTCACCAGCAAAAATCACTCAGGTAATTTTTAGCTTTTTTAGCAATATTTTTAAATTAAGATTATGCTTTTTTAAACATAATGCTATTGCACATTTAATAGACTACAGAATAGTGTAAACATAACTTTTATATGCACTGGTAAAACAAAAAAAATTCATGTGACTTGTTTTATTGCAATATCTGCTTTACCGCAGAGGACTGGAACCGGGCCCACAATATCTCCGAGGTATGCTGATATTTTAAAATATGACTGCTAAGAATCTTTCAAACAGATATTTTAAAAAACATTTTATCCAGTTTTTTTTAGATGTCCTCTACAGAAAAGCTGATGCAAATTTTCAAGCTTCCCTTAACTGGAGGTAGAAGTTCATTCATGTATGTGGATATCTGATGGGGGAAGTAGTGTGTTTTAATTGATAGACATCAAATCACTAAAATATATAAAAGTCAGTAGATACTTTTAAAGAACAACAAAATAGATTTATTTTTAAATGTCAAGTTTTACACAATACACTAATAATAAATTATATTCTTTGCACTATTTAAATTAACAATAAAATAATTTAAATGTCAAACTAAACTGCGTAAGGACACATAATTTCTTAAAAGATATTTTAGGAGGTACATTAACAAAAGGTTGAAAGCCACTGAACTAACAAGTTTAGTGAACATCTAAGCCACACAACTGAATAATACATATTATTCTCAAGCACATATAGAACACCCACACATATGCATATATGTACACACACAAATATAAAAATCACATGAACTCATATCCCCAGTACTTACCATGTTCTCTAATTACACTTCAATTAAATCAGAAATGAATATGTAAAAAAGGTTTAATCTTATATATTTAAAAACATAAGCCTCATAGAAAACTAAAGTGTTATATTCCAGTGATGTTTTCATTCTTTTCCACTATACACAGAAATGACACAAATGACAAACTAACAGCTAATTTAAATTCTGAACTTAAATTATTAACATGACTGCCTACTTATAGACATGTAATAATTTCAGTAAGTTATATATAAAAACACTATTCAGTAGCAACTTTTAAACTATATCCTTACATTTATTTTTCTATTTACAAATACTTTCAAATATCTCAGAGGCAAACTACATTAAGAAGCATTTATAATAAATAATCTCATAGATTAAAACTGTGGAATTCAACTAAAGTGAAATTCAAAAGGAAAACTTGTAGCTCTATCCACTTACATTAGAAAACAACATAGAATGATCTAAGTGTCTAACTCAACATATTAGCAGACAACAGAGTAATCTCAAAGAAAGTTGAAAGGACATGATAAAGACTCAATAGAGAGAAATGACAAAATAAAAGACCATTCTTTGCAATGACTAACAAAATAAACAAGATTTTGTCAAGTCTGATAAAAAAAAGAAGAGGCACAGATAAACACTAAGAATTTTAAAAAGCATAATTATAGGTTATGAAGACAAAGGACTAGACCAACATTATGCCAGTAAATTTGAAAATGTAGACAGATGGGCAATTTTTGGAAAAATAAAGCTTCAACAGAACTATAAATAGAAGTATAAACATTAAAGAAATGGACCTTATCTACTTTTTTTAAAATAGAGAAGAAATGAAAGAGGAAGGAAGAATACGAAAGAAGAAAAACCACCATCAGACCCTGATGAGATTTAGATATGATTCAATCAAATGTGAAAGACAATTCCATCTTAAGTATACTATTACAGAAAATTTAAAAAGAAAAAAACAGAGAAACTGACACATTTTAGTTTGACCATAATACCAAAACCAAAGACATCATAAAAGGGCAATCTCACTTACCAATATAGATACAAAAATCATAAACTAAATACTAACCAGCAAGTTTTTTTAAAAAATTATGATATAATTCATTTATCCTAAGATTGCAGAGATGACTATATTTTTAAAATCTATTAATGTAATGACTCACAATAATATATTAGAGAAACATCTGATAAAATGGTAACATAATAAATTTGAAAAGTTTAGTGCTGAGTACACTGGTTTGTGTATTTTTATTTTTATATATAAAATGTTATTGTATATATACTTTATATATAAAATCAAGATATTTTATAAAGTATTACTTGAAATATATTAAATATATAAAAAATCAAGATTAAAAAGTAAAAATAGCAAAAGTGGAAATAAGTTACCCATAGTAAAGCAAATCCACATGACTAATAAACATGAAAAAATATTAATACTTAGTATCAGCGAAAAAGCAAATTAAAATTATGTATATGGCACTTTATACCCATTAATCCAGCAAAAATAGTAAGAAAGATAACACTTAGTGAACTGTAGTCAAAAGGGTATTGTGTTTCAGTACAGTATTGCTAGAAATGCAAATCAGTACAGTTTGTAAAAAAGCAGTATCTACACAATGTTAAGAAATTATACCTATAAATTTTAAATAACCTTTCCACCCAAAAATCTCTATGTACTCCTAAAAGTACAGTATAGTTGCAAGAAAATTCAAACAAAAAATATAAATTCAAGACCAGAAAATATGAAAAAATTGTGGTAGTATAATCCATGCAATGGGTTATTAAAAAATTCAAAAAGAAGAATGAATTACTGTGTAAGTAGTTGACTTGAATAAAGTTTTCACAATGTACTTTTTCATAAGAAAAGAAAGATATACACAAGAATAAGTAATATGATTCCATTCTACAAAATGACATCCTTAAAATTCTAATGACTGCAAGGAGGAGATGGAACTGTGTGTCCATGTATGGTTTTATGATCATGGAGAAAACTATGAAAACATTCACAGGAGATTATTGCTGTAGTAACTAGGATGGGACTGAGGGAAAAGGAAGGTAGGGAATAGTAGAGAAGAAACTTCATTTTTTAAAAGGGTTCATTAAACAGAAACAGCAAGCCTACATAAAAGTGAACAGAAAAAAAGTCATTTAAAAAATGGTATGAATCAATACCAAGATACAGGTTCACCCCACAAATCATCTTCAAACTATAAAGAAGCTTTATATAAACTTAAAAATAATAACAAGGTGACAGGAAATAATGTCATTCAAATAATTTGACAAAATAGTTTTTTCTAAATGTTATTGTGGTCTAGGCTCATTCTGCATTGACAAAAGGTTTTAAATTTAAAAAGTTAATCATAATCTAATCAATCAAGTATTATAATCCTATATCTCTGTGCCTTGTGCATACTACTTTTTTTTTCTAAAAAATACTACCTCTCCTCTATCCACAAAAAGTCTGGAAATAGCTAGTGTTCTAGGTACATAAGAGACAGAGGGGAGATAAAACTGCCCAGTAAAGGGCCATTAAATGACATGAGATTACCTTGGAAGAAGAAAACACTGGGAAGAGAACCTTAACCAAAAAAAATCCCCCAGCATTTAGTTTAAATGTAACCATACAAATAAAATTTTAATCAGTTTTCCTAAGGGGTATTTTTTTAGAACCCCTAGGGATTTTTACAGAACAAGACAGTGTGAAGATTTTTCAACTAACACAGTAATTACACAAAGCAGGAAAAGTGAATTCATACTCATGAATCATCAGGATTTTTTAATGATGAATAATGGTTTTATAACATAAATAGAACTACCTTAATTACAGGTATTAAAATAGGAAAACGAATGTATATAAACATAAATTAGCACAAAGGGGTTAGAAAAAAGGGAATATACACGAAAAGAAAAATGGTTACAAACAGAAAATAACAAAAGACAGTAGTTATAGTCATGTTTAGTCATGATTCCTTATTCCAAAATGGCAATTACATATTATACTTATTCCATTTTTTTCTTAGTCGTCCATGTTAATTGAGTTGTCCTACAAAGAATGTTAAGTTAGTGCTACTGTATTTGAGATATACTTTACATTGTAAAGATAGGACCTCAAAGGAATCTGAGTCATTTTTAGCTCCCTTTCCTTCCCTTCATACCAAATTCAAATTCTTTTTACTATTATTGATTAAAATTTTTTCAGTGTGTTTCTTCTTTCCCAAGTCATTACCAGAATTGTGATTCAGTTCCATATTCTAGTACAAGACTAATCATTGTTCCACTAATATTAACCAGAGTCCCTATGCTATAATAGGCACAAGGGAGGTACTGGAAATACAAAAATAATACAGAGTGGCTAACTTTAAGGATCAACTAAAGTGAAACCACCCAAAAATTTCTGGGAGAAACCACTGGAGAATTTATAATTCAAGAGGCTAAGTGTGGTGATGGTGAAAACCACAGGAAAACAGAGAAGTACAGGTGAGGGAATTTTTGTTTTTAATGTATCAAAAGGAACAAGTAAACTAAAGATTTCAACATAGGCTTCTAAAAACGTAATACATAAACTGAAAGCACATTAGGATTTTGCATTCTATGTAATTCTAGGCAGAAGACATAAAACATACATAGGCATGGAGGTAGGAGTGTGCATTAGCTACAAATAATTATACAAAAAAGAGAGGTCTATATAGCAAAATGGTCACAAATAGGATAAGCATAATAACCTGGTTGGACCAAGATAGTTTGGGTTTATGCCTAGTGTCCCAGAATAATTACTAATAGCATATCTTTTCATTTCAAA
The DNA here is from genome assembly GCA_963574415.1 of Tarsius wallacei. Taxonomy (NCBI): domain Eukaryota; kingdom Metazoa; phylum Chordata; class Mammalia; order Primates; family Tarsiidae; genus Tarsius; species Tarsius wallacei. The sequence continues at coordinate 79,311 of CAUYQG010214629.1, read as the reverse complement.
AGTGTTCCAGTTTGAAAAGTGGTAACCTAGTTATGCAGGATAAAGCCTGAAGTCAGAGTTATGGGTTACAACTGAGCTCAGTCACACACAACCTGAGTAAACTTGTGACAGTTAATCTCCTTAGGCTTCTGTTTCATCATCTGTAGAATAAGGACAAGAAAACTGAGCTCATCAAACAGCTGGAAGAATAAAATGTGATTAAACAAATAAAGTGCTTATAATATGAATAAAGCATATGGTACCTAAGATGGGTTCCCTGGAATAAAGATCCCAGGAGTATATGTTAACTGGACTTTATTAGAACATAAATAAACAGGTAGAGTTGGTTTATTTCCCCTAACTGAATCAGTTAGACCAATACTTTTCAAGCTTAAATGTGTATCAGAGTAACCTAAGGACTGTGTTAAAATACAAACTCTTTTTCAGTAGATCTGAGATAAGGCCTGAGATTCTGCATTTCTAACAAACTCCCTGGTGATGCTGACATTGCTAATCCTTAGGTCAATCAACTTAACAGCACTATACACTGTAGAAGTCAGGACTAGTCAACATGAAAACAAGTCAAAAGAAAAATATCCAAGACAAAGCACAAAAAAATAACAGAATAGAAAAAACTGAGCCAAGTATATAAAAGGCATGTGAGACATGTCAAATTTTACACGATTTAATTTACATGTAATTGAAGAGATAATGGCTAATAATTTTCCAAAGCTAAAGAAAGGCATTCTCCCTTCTACAAATTCAAAAAGCTCCAAGTTACAAAGAAAACAACACATAGGTACACCATAATCAAATTGCTGAAGATGAACAATAGAAAGAAAAATCTTAAAAGCTGCCAGAGGATAGAATCTTATTACCTTCAAAAAAGGAATGAAAAGTCTGACAGGCTGCTTTTCAGCAAAACCACAGAATCCAAAAGACAATGACATGACATCTTAAAAGTGTTGAATGAACTAAAAAACAAACCAGCCTAGAATTCTACACCCTGTGAAAATACGTTCTGAAAAGAAGGTCAAACAGACATTTTCAGATAAACAAGAGCTGAAGGAATCTGTCACCAACAGACCTGCAATGTAAGAAATACAAAAAAGGTTATCCAGGCTGAAGAAAAATTATGGCAACTAGAACCATGGAACTACAGGAAAAAAATGAACACAGGAAAAAGTAAATATTTAAAAATTGACTGTTTAAAGCAACAATAATATAAGTGCCTTGTGTAACTTATGATGTATACAGAAGTAAAATATAACAATAGCACAAAAAGTGAAAACAAGTAAATGGAGCTAAACTGTTGCAAAGTTCTTTAATTGTTTGAAAAATGGTAACATACTGGCTTGAGCACAGCAAGTAAAAAATGTACATTGTAATCTCTAGGGTAACAGGCAAAAAAATTTTCAAAAACTGTAACAAAAATTCAATAAAAGAGATAAAGCTTAAAAAAATGGAGAGGTGAAAAAAGGTAGGAAAGGAGTAAAAGATAAAATAAAAAGAGTAAACAGAAAACAAATAGCAAGATAACAGACAATTACAATTATATCACAGGTAATTACATTAAATGTAAATGCAAATGTCAATAAGCCAATTAAGACTCATAGTTTGGACTATATATTTAAAAAGACCGTTATCTACAAGAGATACACTTTAAATGTTAGAACACAGATCAAAAGTAAAAAGAATAGAAATTATATACCACGCAAACAGAATCCCAAAAAAAACTGTGAGTCAACATTAACATCAGACAAACTTTTTTTTTTTAAGAGCCATGGTATCTCTCTGTGGTCCAGCCTGGAGTACAGTGGTGTGATCAAAGCTCACTACAACCTTAAACTTCTGGGCTTGTTACAGTCAGATTGTGAGAAAGAAGAATTGCTAGCACATCAAGTTTAAATTATAAGTTTTTTATTTAAGTCAGCGACCAAGAGAGGCTCTTGTCATAAAAGCTCTCGGCACTGAGTAGAATTAGCAAGAAGTTTATAAAGGCAAAATTCGCAAGTTGGCTACATAGCAACTTAGCAACCATAGCAATTATAAACTAGCAACCTAGCCATAGCAACCATAAACTAGCAACTTAGTAACCAATATGGGAACTTATAATTGTTAGGGTGTTTTGATTAACCTTATGTCTCAGGCACGGCCGGTGACTAGAAAGTTCCTGGAGTTCTGCCAATAAGACATGGTTTAAGGCAGTTACATAGAGACAAGGTGGAAGAACCATTACATAATGGAGTTACCTTGGTTGGGTCACTAACAAAATGTAAGAACAAAATATGAGAATGTAACTGCTCGAGGAAACAGATCTATGAGCTTGTGGTTATGGGAATGTAATAACAATAACACATATACATTGGGGAGGTCATTTTTAGGTTAGGCAGGCAGCTAAGATGGAGGCAAGTTATTATAACTATTTCAGTTATTTCAGGCTCAAGCAATCCTCCTTCCTCAGCCTCCCAAAGTGCTAGGATTACAGGTGTGAGCCACCACACTGAGCTCTGAACAAACTACAAGTTAAAGAAGTATTCACTGAGATAAACAGAAACATACATATACTAAGTTAAATTTGTGTGAAATTCATAACATGACTTCAAAATACATGAAGTAAAGACTGATAAAAACCAGAAGGAGAAACAGACAAATTCAAAATCTCTCAGAAACCAGAAGAAAAAAAAGGGAAACCTAAGGCAGAGTTGCAAATGGCCTGGCTAAACACTGAAAGAGTGCCCCAACACAGAGCCAATCTGTAAAAACTGGGAGACATTTTTTCTTTCCTTGTTTTATGGCTCTAGGAATTCAAGGAAATCTCTGTCAAAACAAATCTGAATACAAGCTAAAGGACAAGAAATTTCAAAGACTATACATGACAAAAAAGATAGATGTTATAAATATAGTAAAGGTGGCCAACTAGAGGCACGTCATATTCACCTTTCCCACTAAGAAAAACTAAAATAGGCTGTGTATTGTGGCTCATGCCTGTAATCCCAGCATTTTGGGAGGCCAAGGTAGGAGGATCGCCTGAGCTTTGGCACTCAAGACAAGCGTGGGAAACATAGCAAGACCTTGTTTCTACAAAAAATAAAAAATTTAGCCAGGTGTGATGGTACACACCATAGTCCCAGCTACTCAGGAGGCGGAAGGATCACCTGAGCCCAGGAGGTCAAGGCTGTGGTGAGTCATGATTGTGCCAATGCACTGCAGCCTGGGTGACAGAGTAAAAATCCTGACTCAAAAAGAAAAAAAGAACTAAAACAGTGAGTAGATAGTCACACTTTGAATACATCATCCAAGAGACAACACTGTACTTCAACAAAAAATTGACAGACAATACCTCAAGCAAAAAGAGGGAAACAAGGCAGCCTGCTCTGCTGGGATCAGCAAGACAGGATAGACTCCCAAACAAGGGGAAAGTGAGAGACATTCAACAGATCACATTCCCATGGCAAACCCCTGCAAGCCTAGCCACAGGAGAGCCCATAGGGCCTTGTAGGCCCTGAAACTAACACAGAGAGTTGCCTGGAGATCACTGCCTACTCTAGCGAGAGAGCTCGAGCTAGGTCCCACACTCCCCCTGAGTCCTAAGCAGCTACAGCAAAGTGACATCCTGAGAGACCAGTGTATTTATGTTTACATGTTTAAACTTCAGTCACCTTCAAAGTACTCTCTATTTGATGCAATACACCTATCAATATGCTTTTTCCACTGCCCAAAACAGTTTAACTTGTCAATTTTGATGCCTTTCAGTCTCTCTGCTGTTTTTTCAGTTTCACTTCTTCCACACAGGCAAAACATTTCCCTTGGAGGATTTTTCTCATCCGGAGAAACAAAAGAAAGTCACTCAGGGGCGAGATCAGGTAAATAGGGAGGGTGGGGCATGGGGATCATGCCATTTTGGGGTGAAAAACTGCTGAACTTATTAGCATGGTGTGGGCAGGTTGTTCATGTAAATCACCCATAATGAAACGGGCAAATGTATTGAAAGAGACGCCAAAAAAACAAAAATTCACTGAAGCACAGCCTCTCACAACAACGCTAACTGGTACACTGATGCTAATGGGTTTCTAGAACAGTTACCTAGCAGGGGAAACCTGTACTACGAGAAGCCAGACCTCCAAAACGATAATTCTGGTTATTTTTTGGTCTCCTTGTACTTTGCTTTCATGCTGCTCTCAAGATCTAGCTTTAAGATTATCTTATTTCATAAAATAGCTTATGATAGGATTCTTTAGCCACTTTATGTAGTCTCGACTTGGCATGCTCCTCAAACATTTATAGGCTTCAATTTGTTTTGCAACCTAACCCAAGGCAGATTCACCTTCATTTCTACTCCACTGATGCTTTCACTTTTTTATGCATATGAAAACAAACTTGCCATATAGGCATTTTTTAAAACAAAAAAAATTATACACATATGTAGCATTAGTGTAGCATAATTACAGCAGTGATTCATAAATAAGAAAGAAAATGCTGAGTTCTTAAAATACTTACCACAAGCTTTAGAAGCAGCAATACAAATTTCTTCCGCAACATACTCCCCAGTTGGAAACTTCAGGTAATCTCCCTCTGCTTTCCCCAGGGAATGGTAAAGATACACCTGAAGGACGGGATCTATCTGCTTCAATGAATTGGTATTTCCAGAAATATCACCATTCTGATATGTAGATATGGATGTTTCTTCCATTTCTGTCATTGTAAGGCAAGCCATTCCCATGCAGAGTCTTTTTCAGAACATTTGCCCTAAGAGAAAACAAAGTTACAAATGAAAATGATATTGATAAAGTATCTTTTATATACAAAGAAATCTTCTTAACAGCAATGACTCTATCAAATCCACTAACTGAATATTGTGTACATACAAAGCACAGTGCAAGAGACCAAAGGTACAAACTTCCTGTGAGAGAAGTTTATAATCATACAGACCTACATCAAAAACTTAAAAGGTTTTAAAATAAACAATCTAATGATGTACCTCAAGGAACTAGAAAACCAAGAACAAACCAAACCAAAATTAGTAGAAGAAAATAAATAATAGAGATCAAGAAGAACAAAATGAAAGAGACTAAATATATACACATAAAAAATCAAAGAAATAAAAAGCTTGTTTATTAAAAAGTGAAGCACAATCCAAGAAAAAAATAAAGACACAAACAAAAATATTTTTAAAAAGAGAGATTACTGCCGGGCTCGGTGGCTCAGCCTGTAATCCTGCGCCTTGGGAGGCTGAGGTGAGTGGACTGCCTGAGCCCACAGGTTTGAGACCCACCTGGGCAGGCGAAACCTCATCTCTACAATAAATCAAAAAAAAATTAGCCGGGCGTGGTAGCGCTCGCCTGTAGTTCCAGCTACTCGGAAGGCTGAGGCGGAAGGATCGCCGGAGCCCAGCAGGTCGAGGCTGTGGTGGCCAGAAGCGGCCACTGCACTCCAGTCTGGGCGACGGAGTGAGATGCCAACTCAAAAAAAAAAAGAGATATTACAACTGATTCCCATATAAATACAAAACATCATCAGAGACTATTATAAAGAACTACATACTAACAAAACTGGAAAACCTAAAGAAATAGATAAATCTCTGAACACATACAACCTACCAAGATTAAATCAGAAGAAATAAAAAATCTGAACAGACCAATAACAAGTAATAAGAATGAATCAGCAACAAAGTCTCCCAACAAAAAAACAGCTTGGGAATGAATGACTTTACTGCAAATTCTACCAAACTACATGAGAAGAACTCACACCAATTCTACTCAAATTATCCTTGAAAATTTAACAAGGAATTCTCTCTAACTCATTCTATAAGGCCAGCATTACCCTGATACAAAAACCAGATAAGGATGCAACAAAAAAAGAAAATCAAGGGCCAGTATCCCCAATGAACAGATGCAAAAATCCTCAACAAAACACTAACAAATTGAATCCCACAGCATACAATAATACATCATGACCAAGTGGGAGTTATATCAGGCATGTAAGGATGGTTCAGCATACACAAATCAATGTGATGCATCACATCAACAGAATCAAAGACAAAAACCATAAGATCATCCCAAAAGATGCAGAAAATGCATGTGATAGAATTCAACAACCTTTCTTGATAAAAACAAATTGAACAAACTAGGCTTAAAAGGAACATAATAGCCTTATATGACAAACCCACAGGTAACATCATACTGAATGGGGAAAAGCTGAAAGCCTTTCCTCTGAGAAAAGGAAAAAGACAAAGATGTTTTCATTCTTACCATTCCTCTTTTTTTATATTTTATTTTATTTTATTGTAGATAGGTGGGGTACAAGTCAGGATTAGCTATACAAGCAGGCTGTGCTCACCACTCCTCCTCAACACAGTATAGGAAGTCTTAGTCAGAGCAGCCAAGGAAAAAAAAAATTTTAATTCCAAATTGTAAAAGAGGAAGTCAAATTGTCCCTCTCAGCAGATGTCATAGTTTTATATCTAGAAAAACTTAAAGACCCCCCAAACCTTAGAACTGATAAATTCGGTATAGTTGCAGGATACAAAATTAGCATACAAAACAAACAGTATTTCTAACAACAACAATGAATTAACTGAGAAAAAGAAATCAAGAAGGAAACCCACTGACAAATAGCTACAAAAAAAAAAAAAAAAAAACCCTTAGGAAAAAGTATAACCAAGGAACCAAGGAGGTGAAAGACTTCTATAAAAAAATTTAAAAACTACAAAACACTGACTAAAAAAATTGAAGAGAACACCAACAATTAGAAAGATATACTATGTTTATGAATCAGAAGAATTAATATTGTTAAAATGGCCATACCTCCCAAAGCAATCTACAGAGTCAATGTAATTCCTATAAAAATACAAATGTCATTATGAAATTTTTAAAAATCCTCAAATTTGTATGGAACCATAAAAGAGCCATTCAAATAGCCCAAGCAATCCTAAGCAAAAGGAACAAAGCTAGAGGCATCACATTGCCCGACTTCAAAATATATTACAAGGCTATAGTAACCAAAACAGCATAGTATGAGAATTAAAACAGATGCACAGAGCAACGGAACAAAACAGAGAATCCAGAAATAAATTCACATATTTATAGCCAACTGATGCTTGGCAAAGGCATCAAGAAGATGCACTGGGGAATGAATATGTTCTTCAATAAATAGTGTTGGGAAAAACTGAATTGCCATATGCTGAAAAATGAAACTAGATCCCTATCTTTCACCATATAAAACAATCAATTTGAGATAGGTTACAGACTAAAACCCAAAACCACAAAACTACTAAAAGAATACATAAGAAGAAACACTTCAGCACATTGGCCTAAGGAAATATTTTGTGGCTAATTCCTTGAAAGCAATTTTGTTGGGGATAGCTATGTGCCCAACTAAAAACTGCACTTCCCCACCAATGGAAAGCTATGTGAACCAGTTTCAGCAATTAAGATTTAAGTGGAAGTTATTAGATGGTTCTTCAAGACTCACCTATAAAAGGAGGCTGATTTACCTGGCATGATCCTTTTTCTTTTTCCCCTTCATTTTCTTCCTACCTAAATCTGAGCATTAAATTAGGGTAGGGCATTCACCTCAAAACCATAAGGAAACCATGAAGGAAAGGCCAAGAAAAACACAGACCTAGCATGTTTAAGCATCTGAATCAGTGTCAGAAATCTGTGTCAAAATTCACCTACCTACCACCAAATATCTTGTTACCTGTAAATAAATGCAATCCTAACTGATATGGTATAAAATTAAGGAAGGGAAGTCTTCAATGTCAGACCAAAGAATTTAAAATTTTAAACTTGGATACATTCCAAGATCCCTAGGGGTTACCTGAAACCACAGATGGTACTCAACCTGACTGCTATCAATAGGAACACGTTACTATTCATGCCTTCTACCCACAAATTTAATGTCTTTTCCATCTTAATTAAGCACTACCACAAACTGTGGCCATAAGTTTTGCATTATATAGTGCAACAGCAAAACTAGCACAAATTTCATGTTCCTTCTTCACAATTTCACAGACAGAAGATTTGTTCTTACCATAGATATATGCAGCCTTACCATATGATTTAATTATCTTTCCTTAGTAAGTCAACAACTTTTATGGTTTCACTGAAAGGAAGCACTTTATGGTTTCTTTTTGGCATATCCAAATTGCCGGCATCACTACTCTTACATTCTGAGGCCACTATAAAGTAAAATAAGAGTTATTGATCATAAGCACTGTGACACTACAATAGTCCACATGATAACCATGATGACTACTAATGACTAGTAGGCAGACCGTGTACAGCATGAAAGCATTGGACAAAGGAGTGATTCATGTCCTGGGCAAGAGAGAGTAGAATGTTAAGAGATTTTATCATGCTATTCAGAATGGCATGTAATTTAACTTATGAATGCTTATTTCTGAGACTAAGGAAACCAAAACCAAAACCACAGATAAGTAGAGACTACTGTAGTTTAGACGGAATTAAGATCCTGAACTGAAACAGAAACAGTTGGATGATGAAAGGTAATATAAGACAAGACTTGAAGCTACCTGGTGACTAACTGAATCTGAAGAAAGCCAGGGGATTAAAAGACAGTGTGCAAGTTTTAAATCTGGTCGATCTGTAATACCATTAATAGAAATAAGGAAATGAGAAGGACATTGTCCTTTGACATTAGAAGGTGATGAGAATAGGAGTACTGTTTCATGCATTTTCATCTAGAAATGAAATGAAAATGGGCAATTACACCAGAATCTAGCTGACAGCCACACCATGAGATTAGTATTTGGAAGAGCCCATGACCAGAGAAAAATCTGACAATTCTCCCCATAGATGCAATCACGAACAGAGGGAAGGAATAGGAATAACAGCAAACACACTCATACAGAATTTACTACGTGTTAAGCATTGTTTTAAGTACAGATAAAAAAGAAGAAAAAATAACTACTGAGTAAATGAATTATAGCTGGAAACTTAGTTCTACATTCAGCTATAAGAATTTTATTTGATTATTAAAAAATACTAGAGTTAACTCTTATTCAAATAGAACTTTATAGAACTTCCAGTGTGTAAAAAAAAACTACCACCACCCCAAAAAAACTAGCAATTGCTGTAACAGATATAAAACTGCAAGATTTAAGATTTTTTTAAGTTCATCTGCAACCGGATATTCAACTTTAAAGAATTTTAATTTATTCAAAAATACGTAATTTTAAAAATACATCTTATGGGCAACCCCCTGGGGTCCCCTTCCACTGTGAGAATGCTTCTGTCCTCTCAATAAATCCTGCTTCCCCCACGCCCAAAAAAATACATCTTATAATCTATTACCTCGTCTCTTTGTTAATTATAAAAAGTCAATTAAATGTAGCAAAAACAGTTCTAAGAGGGAAGTGTATAGCAATAAACACCTACATCAAAAAAGAAGAAAGATCTCAAACAATTTGACATTACACTTCAAGGAACTAGAAAAAGAAGAGCGAACTAAGCACAAAGTGGGAAGGGGAGAGGAAATAATAAACAGAATAGAAATAAATGAAATAAAGACTACAAAAATGAATGGAATGCTCAACAAAACTATATGTTGGTTTTCTGTAAAGATAGTCATTTAAAATAAATTTTAAGCATTAAAGAGAAAATTTGCTAGACTTTTATCAATTGTGCTCACCATTGTTTTTGTATCCTATGCCTTCTTTCTGAACTCACTTTTTCCTACTGAAGTATATATTTTAATAGCTCTTTCAGTCAAACTCTACAGGGTTTTAGGTTGTAGCCTTTGTTTGAAAAACTATTTTCCCCGCACTCTCAAAATTCTACTTACAATTTTTTTCCTCAGAACTTTAAAGATATCACTGCATTGTTTTCTGGTATCTATATACAAACATTAAGTCTGCTGTCAGATTTAGGTGTCATGTTTCTCCCTCTAGTAGTTCCAAATTTGTTTGCTTTAACAGCAATGTTCTTGCAAAGGTCTTGGTGTAGATTTGTTCTTATTTATCTTGATCAAAATACACTACATATTTTTCTTCTGAATGTTCATGTATTTTTTTTTTTTTTGGTACTCCAAGAAATTTTCAGACACTATGCACTCAAATGTTATTTCTTTGTTATTCCCTCAAAATTCTTTTAGCAGAACTATTTCTTGACCACAGAAACCTCTCAAGCTCCCTTCCACATCCTTTAACTGCTCTTTTGCACGGTGACAAAAGTTAGAACAATGGTTAGCTTGGCAGGAATGGAATAGTGAGGGTCAGGGGAGGAGATTGGGGAATGACTGGCAGAAAGCACAAGGGAGCCTCTGGCGTGCTGGTAATATTCTATTTCTTGATATGAGTTATAGTTTCACTTTATGAAAATTTGTCAAGCGGTACACTTATAAGAAGCACACCTTCCTATATTTATATAAATCCTCAATTAGAGGTTTACTTACATTTTTAAATTTTATCTGGAACAAATTCATGCTTCAATTTTTAATTTTGTTGACTATTTTTCTTAGCATTAAATTTCTTCATGTATTTTGGAATTTTATTTGCAGACTCATTTCACCATTCCCTACCCTGTCTTGCAATTCCCACATACTCATATACTCTGTGATCACCCTTCCTTGTCAAACAATTTATGATTGCCTCAACTTATCCTACCTGGATAGCCATACATAGAAACAGGTCTCACAATCGCAGGTTAAAATTCCTTTCCTGAGGAAGTACCTGATTCGATACAGATCTAGTCATGAGGTAAGAGATACTTGGCTCCATCTTGGTATTCCAAAATCTGCATCATCTCATCTTCCTAAGCTTGCAACTTATTCAAAGCTATAGTTAACAGGCAGCACTTGGTGAGAGATGCCCCTTCCAATAGCCTATTTAGAGGGAAGAGTTGACTGGCAGTTAGTAACACTCTACATCTGCCAGCTAGTCCATGTTATAGCATGAGCTCAAAATTTTCTACGACTACTTCTATACAGGGAAACTAGCAAACCGAAGCTCTAACCCCACTCACTATTTTGCATTTATAAGTTATAGGTATGTTCAGCCTGATCTATTTTTACTCAGGATATATTTTTTGTTTTCTCTTTTTATATTTTAATATAACACAATTATGTCTTTAGAACAGAAAGGATTTTAACTAGAGATTAGATCACCTTACACACACACACCCTAGAATTTCATAGGCACTCAATAAACATTTCCTGAATTAAAATGAATTCAATCTTTTAGAAAATGCACTGATGCTTCTCTACAAAAAAAAAGAATCAAAAGTATTAAGTGGCATTAAATTGTCTTTTTTTCTGCAAATGCATGACAAGAACGAGGACAATTACAACTACAGTTGGCATCACTGCTTTGATTTGCGCTAAGGTGCCAGTAGTTGTACTCACTATTACTTTTGTACCATCTATGCATATGTCAACACAGTGAAAAAGACATTGAACATCTTAGCACTATTATGAAGTCATTTTAACTTTGTTAACCCCTTGAATAGGTTTCAAGAATCCTCCAGAGACCACATTTTGAGAAACGCTATAATCCTACTCCTAGTTAAAAACCCAGTAGAAACTCATGCATATGACCATCAAGTGACACATTACCAGAATACTCATTGCACCCAGCTCCAGGAATCAAAAACTGCAAATAACCCACACTATCAGGAAAATGGGTAAATATTTTGGCACATTCATACAATAGAATATGCTCCTCAGTTGTTATAATAAATGAACTACAGCTTTATGCAACATGGATAAAACTTAAAAACACAATGTTATGAAAACAGGAGTTGTAGAAATCCATAAGATGTAAAATACTATTTTTACAAATTCTAAAAACAACTGAATAGTACATTGCCCAGGCATACACATGTGTTAAAACAAACCAAAAAAAATCAAAAGCAAACAAATACTAAACCCAAAATACAACGGTTACCTCTGTGGGATAGACAGTGGGATAACTAGGGAGAAACGCATATGTAGGTGCAAATTACTGGCAATGTTCCAGTTCTTGGGATAGACGCTAGTTCCGTAGGTGTTTAATATATTGTTCTTTATAATTCACATATAAGTTACATCTATTCTAGCAATGAAATTCACAAATCTTAAGTATCACAGGAGATCAGGCACAATGGTTCATGTCTATAATTCCAGCACTGTGGGAAGCTCAAGAAGGAGGATCACTCAAGGCCAGGATTCAAGATTAGCCTGGGCAACATAGCAAGAACCCCAGTATCTACAAAAAAAAAAAAATGTTTTTAATTAGCCAAGTATGATAGTACATGCCTGTAGTTCTAGCTACTCAGGAGGACTGTTTGAGCCCAGGAGTTTGAGGTTACAGTGAGCTATGATCACACCACTGCACTCCATTCTGGGCTACAAAACTAGACCCTATCTTTAAAAAAAGAGTGCTAGTCATGCCAGTCAATGAGTTAGATACTGCATATATCTGTGTAAGTAAAAGCCCTAAAGAAATTAACATCCCAGAAAATTATTTCATGTTCCTTCTCCACAATCCCTGCTCCTACCATTCAAGTGGCCACAGCTGCTCTGATTTTTTTCCCACCAGAGGTTAGATTATTTTGTTCATTGTCTTGTAAAACTAGAAATAAAGGTTTCTTGAAGGTGGGAACCTGGATGTCTTATTTACTACTGTACTCAGTGCCTAAAATAGTCCCTGACATGAAATTTGTTGAATAAGTGAAGAGTGAATAAAGGCTATAATAAAGTTTAACCAACATGTATCAATTAATAAATTTGTTGAAGAGTAAATAAGAGCTATAATAAATTTTAATAAACTTGTGTACATACACTGGAAAACCAGTACCTTAAATATGGTATTTTAAAAGTTAATATTTTCAAAATTTACTCATATACTATGCAATTCTAAGAGACACAACTTTTCAGATCTATAAATACACATGGAGAAGTAATATAGTAGATTGGAAAAATTACTGAACTAGGAACCAAGAGACTCCCCCCAAGATGACTTTTAATCCTTTCTTATTGTAAACTAATTACATGATAAGTAACTCTCACCTTCCTCACTTCTATAGTGAAATTAATGAATTAAATCTCACATGTTCCTCTCAACTCTTAGAAATCTATGATTTCCAATAAATATACATAACTTAAGTATCAAATAAATAAAAAAATTAAAAGGTATGAAAATGAGAAGGAGAGAATGATCATAATTACTACAAACAAAGAAAAATTTTAGAAGTTTAATGCAAAAATTAAAACATAAGTTGGGTCTTAAAATAAAAACAGAATTGAGACAGGTAATGAAAAACAGGACCATTACTAACAGGGAGAAAGGCACAAAAAACATGAAAAGAAGAATGCACACAGCATGTTCCTGGAACAAAATAGAGACAAGTTTGGCTGGACTGGCAAGTTCAGATAAGTCAGTGCTTCTCAACTTTTCCACAGAAATGCCCCAAATGGCAGTAGAGTGGTCTGAAGAATGAGCCAAGAGTATAAAACACATTTGACATAATAAGTTTACCTTTAATATCCATGTAATTTTGCATTCTATTCCAAGATATAGCTTTTTGATTACTTTTTTAATATGCCAAATTTTGATATTTCAACTAGATGTACTGTATCTTTCCCACAATTATTCATATCCTACTTTGGTAAACTTAAATATAGGTGAAGTAAAATGTAAAAGGATTTTGTTTTACACTCTGCTTTAAAGATTACTCATTTTTTAAATGTACTTTTATCACAAAAGAAGAAAAGTTATTGAAAAACAATGTTTAGGGTTGTTTTCTTATTGAGCAAGAAAGAAAATATGTATAGAAGAGAGGTCACAAACATTCATACTTTGAGATAATAAAGGTCAGCCTTTATTGTTCCCTTTCAACTTTACATCCAATTCATTAGTATACGCTGATAGTTTTACCACGAAACTACATTTCAAATCCATTTTCTGTTTGTTTGTTTTGCTTCACAATTACTATCATAGACTAAGCGGCTATCATTTCTCTCCTGAACTATTTGCAATGTCCTTCCTAGTTTCCCTAAGTCTACTTTGCCTCCCAATAACCTAATCTCCACATAGAAGTCACAGTCATGTTTTTAAAATCTAACTCGAATCCTATTCCAAGGCTGGGTGCAGAGGCTCATGCCTGTAATTCTCTGATCTCTTCAACCAAAGAGTTCAAGACTGCAGTGAGCTATAATCATGCCACTGCACTCCAGCCTGGGTGACAGAGCAAGACTCTGTCTCTTTAAAAAAAAAAAAAAAAAAAACCTATGCAGTTCCAGCTACTTGGAAGGCTGAGGCAGAAGGATTGCCTGAGCCCAACAGGTGTGGTTGCCATGAGCGTGTCACTGCACTCCAGCCTGGATGACAAGAGTGAGATTTCAACTAAAAAAAAAAAAAAATCTGTTCTAAAAATCTGAAAAAAAAATTCTGAAATTCTTTAATGGCTTTCCTACTACACTTAGAATAAAATTATATGAATCCTCCATTATCTGTCTGCTGCCTACCTCTCCAACCTCATCACACATCTTTCTATGTGCTCCTTCCACTACCAAACCATAGGCGTCAATACTCAAAATTCAAAAAAGAACCTCAACTGCCTTGTCTAACAATCTATTTCAGCAGCTAAAAAAGTCTTGAGACATAAATCTTACTAAATATTTAATGAATGTCATGCTCACAAAAATAAAATAATTTAGTATAGTATAATTAAAGGAAATTATAGAAAACTCAAGGATTGGGTCTTATTACCAAGATTAGGTTGACTCCCTTAATGAGAAGGTTGGAACAATCATAAGCATTCCCCTGCTGTCCCAAACACCAATGATACAGTAAATAATAATAAAATTTTTTTAATTTTTAATAATTTTTAAAATATGGACATCCTATAATGAGTGAGCAGCTTGTACTGGACTAATAAGCTGACAATTATAAACTCCAGAAAAAATATTTTTGAAAATATTGTCTAAAGGCATTGTCAAGGAAACAAAAGCATATAGAAATTGGAGAACATGTGACCCTTGGGAGAAGGGAAACACACTGAATGAGGCTTAAATTTAACCATCTTTTCTCCTAAGGGAACTACAGTCTGTTCAATGTACAGGTGGGGGCCAGAGGAGAGGAGAAAGCACTTGTAAAAAACTGCAGTCTCACAGGGTGGAAGAATCTGGGAATGAAAACTGGAGCTGCTAGAAGAGCTAAAATAGAGGGCAGAAATCCCAGTAAAATAGGAGGCATGGGGGCCTGACTCCAGAATTCCCACCCATGGCGAATGGGATGAAAATTTCAAGAAACCCAGGGAAAAGCAATCGCTGGAACTAAGAAAGAACTGGGAAGAGATTTTAATAACTGCCTAGTCCTAGAGAATCAGAGTTTGGCATTAGAGAGAACTGATAAGTACCTCAGGTTTTCCACTGAAACTCCAGAAAAGCCACACTTGAGAAATAAGAACCAATTATCAGAACTAAAAACAAAACTGAAATAGACCTATCCTAACAAAACCTAAAACCAAGCCTCTACAGGATCAAGGTGATCTGCCAGGAATTTAACTGTCTGCTAGAACAAAATTCAATATTTAATCAAAAGATTAAAATCTACATTATCCATAGTTTCTACAAAGTATCATTCACAATACACAATAGTCAATTGAAACTTATTAAACATGAGAAAAAAATGGATGCAGAGTTAAGAAAAAATATATAACAGACATGAACCCATAGCAGATCCAAATGTTGGAATTTATTTTAAAGACTTTGTTTACTATGATACATATGCAATAGAATCTACAGTAAAAGATGCATACATTGCATGAAGATATAGGAGCCATATGTAAACTCTACAATAACAAGAAGTCCAACACATGTACATGTGAGTGAAGCAGAAGAAATATTTGAAAAAATATTGGCTAAATTGTTCCAAGTTTGTTTAAAAATATCAAACCACCAATCCAAAAGGTTCATCTAACCTCAACCAATATAAAGCCATACCTAGTCACATCAAAGTCAAACTGGTAAAAATAAGAGACAAAGAAAATCTTGAAAGCAGTCACACACATACAGGAGAGTCAAGATAAGAAATAGAACAATAGAAGACAGAAGATGAAGTACAAGTAAGAAGGAAAAACAAACTGTCAACCCAGAATTCTATAGCCCTGAAAAATAACTTTCAAAATTCAAGGCAAAATAAAAACATTTTCAGATAAATGGATGCTGACGGAATATATCACCAACAAACTCATACTACAAGAACTGCCAATGGAAATTCTTTGGATTAAAGAGAAATAATATTCTATTTAAATTCTGATTTGCAGAAAGGAGGAACTCAAAAATAATAAATATGTGGGTAATTATAACATTATTTTTCTTTCTTATTTTAAACTCGTTAAAAGACAACTGACAACATTTAAAGCATGAATAATAACAGTGTATATTAGGGCTTTAAATAGATATAAAAGTAAAACATGACAACAACAGTTAAAAGGAGTAGAATCAGAAGTTTATATGAATAAATTCACAATCGTTCTGAAAAATAAGAAAAGCTGCTATCAGCAAGTCAGAAATTTAAAGAAATTCTTAGAAAATCAAAAGTAGATGGGACTACAATGTAGTCCCATCTACAACAGAGTAGAGAAAACAGACTCTATTTAAAACAGAAGAAGACATCAACAAGCATAAAAACAGCCATCTACACACACATAAAAAAGCATAAATATGCAAAAGTAATCAAGGATTATTATACAGTGTGGATGAGGTGGGAGAGAAGAAAGGATAAAAGACTAGAACCAAAACAACTGACTCCAGAATAAACAGAGATAATATAAAGAGAAAGATAACTTTTTAAAAAAATCCTTCTTGGTAGTCTCAGAGACTTAAAAATATTACGAAAATATAAGTTGCCAAATGACCACGGAAAAAATTAAATTTTTTAGCCGGGCTCGGTGGCTCAACCTATAATCCCGCGCCTTGGGAGGCTGAGGTGAGTGGATTGCATGAGCCCGCGGGCTTGAGACCCGCCTGGGCAGGCGTAACCTCATCTCTACAATAAATTAAAAAAATTAGCCGGGCGTGGTAGCACGCACCTGTAATTCTGGCTACTCGGAAGGCTTAGGCGGAAGGATCGCCAGAGCCCAGCAGGGCGAGGCTGTGGTGGCCGGGAGCGGCCACTGCACTCCAGTCTGGGCGATCGAGTGGGACTCCAACTCAAAAAAAAAAAAAAGAAAAAATTAAATTTTTTAAAAAAGTGATGACAATTCAATGAAAGGATTGAGTAATACAATTTAAGACACCAAATTAGTAATTTGGAAGACAAACTTCTAGTTTCCTAGATCAAGAGCAAGACAGAAAGAAAGAAAGAAAAAATTAAGAGCAAAATAAGAAATATGGAGGACCAATCCAGGATATACAATTCTAAGCAGAGCTCTAAATGGAGGAAGAAGGAAAACAAAGAGAAGAAAAATAATAGAAGAAATGTTATTGGTGTTAAAGATACTTGGATTCATATTTTACAATATCCTCTGAGAAGA
This sequence comes from Tarsius wallacei, assembly GCA_963574415.1. Taxonomy (NCBI): domain Eukaryota; kingdom Metazoa; phylum Chordata; class Mammalia; order Primates; family Tarsiidae; genus Tarsius; species Tarsius wallacei. The sequence continues at coordinate 61,852 of CAUYQG010214629.1, read as the reverse complement.
GGTAAAGCTTAATTTTTTGAAAATGTATACCAACACAGACCAAAGCAAAGGGTCAGACACCAATGATAACAAGGAAAGTCTAAAAGTTCATTTTAACTCTGTATACTCAGAGCTTCTGCCCTCACATATAAATATGGGGGATGCGAACAGATATACATGCATTCAGATTGGTCTATCTTCAGATTCACAAATAACCTAATATGAGCCCTTATTGCTGCTGATATATCATTCTCTATTTCTTTATTTTGCTCTCCCTTTATCTTAGACAACTACCTCATACCTTCTCCTTTCCCCTCAGTCACCAAAAATGCTGCCCCATTCTTAATCTTCACTTACTACATTTTGACTGAGAAATACAAACAATCAAAAGAGAATACTAAAAACTGAAGAACACACATCTTTTCAAATAATGCTGGAATTGTTATTCCTTTTTTTAATAGAATAGAATGAAAACTCTGGCCGGGCTCGGTGGCTCAGCTTATAATCCCGCGCTTTGGGAGGCTGAGGTGAGTGAATTGCCTAAGCCCACGGGTTCGAGACCTCCCTGGGCAACTTGGCGAGACCTCATCTCTACAATAAATCAAAAAAAAAAAAAATTTAGCTGGGCATGGTAGCGCACGCCTGTAGTTCCATCTACTTGGAAAGCTGAGGCGGAAGGATCGCCAGAGTCCAGCAGGTCAAGGCTGCGGTGGCCAGGAGCAGCCACTGCACTCCAGTCTGGGCGACTGAGTGAGACTCCAACTCAAAAAATAATAATAAGAATAAGAATAATAATGAAAACTCTCCTGAAGCTGAAATCTTTTAGAAAGTAGAACACGTCAGACCATAAAGCAATTCTCAACAAATTCAAAATCTGTATTCAAAATACAAACAAATGAACAAGTAACCATTTTATATATTTAAGACCCATAATTTTGAATGCTGTACAACCCATGAAAAATATATGCCATTCTTAAAAGTGTTGGTGAAATAACAGCAATGAAGAGTATTACATAAAAATGTAAAAGTCAGTTTTATGACTACCCACTCATTTTTTTCTGAGTCAATAGTTTGATAAGAATTATTCTAATGAAGAAGTGTATTAAATTACAAAACAGAACTTAATCAATACTCAATGATTACTTAATATTTTGTAAATTCAAGCTATTCTTAATACTTCAACCAAAAAATAAATAAATAAACTTGCATGCATTGAAAAGTGTGAAGTTCTCAGCCAAGCATAGTGGCTCATGTCTGTAATCCCAGCACTTTGAGAGGCTGAGGCAAGAGGATCACTTGGGCCAAGAATTCAAGACCAGACTTGGAAACACAGTGAGACCCTATTTCTACAAAGAAAAAATAAATAAAAGAATAAAAAGCCAAAGTGTGAAGTTCTGCATTTGAACTAATGGAAATTTGTCACTGGCACCTAAATTTAAAAACTATTATGGAAAATATGACCACTGACAAAATACCACAGCATTTACTTATTGTCCATTATCTTCTGATTACCATAAAATTAAACTAAAAATCAGTAACAGAAAAATAATTAGAAACTCCCATATATTTGTAAATTAGACAATATACTTTCAAATAGCCCATGGACAAAGAAGAAATTCAAAAATAATCTGAACCAGTGATAATGAAAATATAAGTGAAATGCAGTAAAAATGTATACTAAGATATTCAGTCTTAAATTAATACATAAGAAAAGGAGAAACGCTGGATGAAATTCTTTATAAATAAGTTTTTATTTCAAGAAGATATGAAAAGAACAACAAATTGAGCTGGGGTCATAAAAAGAGAAATACTTAAGAGCAGAAATAAACAAAAAAGAAAAAATAAAGAAAAGCAAAGTAAAAAAATGACTTTTAAAAAGTATTAATAAAATTGATGAAAGACTGAGGAAGGAAAAAAAAGAGAAAATATAAATTATCAATTTCAAAAATTTTAAAGTAGACATTATTACCAGAGCTTACAATATTAAAAATATATAAGAACATAGAAATAGTCTCCAATTATTTGAAAATTCTGAAGAAATGAATTTCCTTTTTTTTTTTTTTTTTTAAAGAGACAGGGTCTCCCAGTATTGCCCAGGCTGGAGTGGTATGATCATAGTTCACTATAGCCTCAAATTCCTCAGTTCATGTAATCTACTTGCCTCAGCTCCTAAGTAGTTAGTTAGGTCTACAGGTACACGTCAACATACACAGCTAATTTTTTTACTTTTTATTTTGTAGAGACAGGGCCTCCCTATTTTCTAGAGGCTGGTCTTGAACTTCTGGCCTCTAGCTATCCTCCCACCTCAGCCACTCAAAGTGCTGGGATTACAAGTGTGAATCACTGTGCCCAGCCCACAAATTTCTTGAAAAACACAATTTACCAAAACTAGCACAGGAAGAAATATAAAATTTAAATAATTCTATATGTAATAAATAAATTGAATATATAATTTAAAACTTAAAAAAAAAAAAGTGATGTCCAGCGACTTTGCTGGTAAATCTTTCCAAACATCTGAGGAAAAAAAACACTGAGCTTACACAAACTCTTTCAGTAGGCCATGCCAGGTGGTTCAGCCTGTAATCCCATTACTTTGGGAGGCCAAGGAAAGTGGACTGCCAGAGTCCATGGGTTCGAGACCAGCCCGGGCAACTTGGCGAGACCTCAATTCTACAATAAATCAAAAATTAGCTGGGCATGGTAGTATGAGCCTGTAGTTATGGCTACTTGGAAGGCTGAAGCAAAAGGATCGCCGAAGCCCAGCAGGTTGACACTGGGGTGGCCATAAGTATGCCACTGCACTCCAGCCTGGGCAATGGAGTAAGACTCCAACTGAAAAAACAAAACAAACTCTTCCAGTAAATAAAAAATAAAAACATTTATCCACATTCTGTAAGGGGAGAATACAACCATGATACCAAAATATAACAAGGACATGAAAATGATAAGGACCAAAGTGTATAAATCAATGACAGAAAAAACAATAGAGAAAATCAATAAAAACCAAAATTAAGTTTTTAAAAAAGATTAATAAGATTGATGAATCTCTAACTATGGCGATTAATTTAAAAAGAGAGAGAGAAAAACACAAATTATCAATAACAAATAAAAGTGGGACATCACTTAAGTGGATAATAAGGAGGTATAATGAGTAACTTTATGCCAATGATTACAACAATTTTGATGTGATAAACAAATTACCTGCCAGACAAATTACCAAAACTGACCCAGGAAGAAACAGAAAACTTGAATAGCATCATCTCTGTTCAATGAATAAAATTTTTCATAAAAATCTACCCACTAAGAAAACTCCTGGACAAATGACTTCAGTGGGAAAGTCTGTCAAATATTTAAGGAATAATATCAATTCTATAAACTCTTACTTAAAACACAGAAGCAAGAAATATTTCCCAAATCATTATATGTGGCCACAATTATTCGGATACCAAAATTTGGCAAGCATCACAAAAGAAAATTACAGGCAACTGTTCCTCATGAACATAACAAAATAGTAGAACATAGAACCATTAACACATATAAAGGTCAGAACATCACCACCAAGTGGGGTTTATCCCAGGAATGCAGGTTGCTTTAACATTTAAAAAAAAACGGAATCAATATCATTTATCTCATTAACAAAATAATGGAGCAAAACCACAGATCATCTTAATTGCTGCAGGGAAGGCATTTCACAAAAATCAATACCTAATTTATTATAATATCTCAGAAAACAAGTTAGGAAAAGAAGGGAACTTCCTCAATAACATAAAGAGCATCTACAAATAACCTTCCACTAACTTCATACTTAATGATTATACACTGAATGCTTTCTCCATAAAAACAGGAACAAGGCAAGTATGCGCACTACCATCATTTCTATTTAGCATTTTCTTACCAATGCAATAAGGTAAGAAAAAAAAATAAAAGACATAGAGATTGAAAAGAAAGAAGTAAAACTTTTTGATTTGAAGACAACATGATTGTGTGTATAGAAAATCCTGAGGATTCTATCAAAAAATTACTAGAACTTGTAAGTGAATTTACCAATATCACAGGATACATCACAAAATAAACAAAACCAACTGTATTTCTATATACTGTATTAAACACGTCTATATTTTTTAATTCTTTGACATCTCGGGGACTTGCTCATCCTGGAGAAACTGCCTCGCTTAGAGGAGTACCTAGTTTCTAGAAACAGGAAAGAACATGCCTGTGAGGAGGCCTATCACAAGTAAACCAACCAATCCCTTAACAAGTTCTTACCTGATAGATATACATACCCAAACCATCTCCTTTATCAAGTTCTTACTTATACAAATATATCAATATATATATTAAACAAGGAGTTAATATTTCCAATATACAAAGAGTGCCACAAACTGATTTAATCCACTGAAGAAATTATAGACTTATTAAAGCCTTCCATCAAAAATATGCTTTTTTGAGCACAGATGGAACACTTATAAAAACTGACCATGATGAAACAAATACACAAAAATGTTAAAAAGAAAACTCCTAAAAGTAGGCAGAACATAGTCTAAAAATTATTTCAGAGTTGGTATAAGTGCTACTAATAAACAATCTCTGCAATGAGTATATGCCTTTATTTCATTTTTATGTTATACTTCTCTTTATATCTGATTATATTTATTCCTTCAAACTACCTAAAAATTTTCAAGTGTTTGTAAAGATTTTTTTTAATTATTGCTGTTAGTCCTTCTTCATGTTTTTCTTATCCCCAGACTCATCTGAAGTTGGACATTTCCAAAAATTTCTTTAGTATGTTTTAAACGCATACACTTTAGTTATTTCTATACCAACAAATCTGTACATATATAGTATATCCTTCCTAAACCTAATATCTAAGTGAAAAACAATAACGGAAATAAAGACTGATAAACCTGACTGAATAATATTAAAACTACCATAATCAAAAGTTATTCTTAAAAAATTGAGGAAAAAATGCTACAAAACCTCGTCTCTACAATAAAATCAAAAATTTGCCAGGCGCGGTAGCACACGCTTATAGTTCAGCTAGTTGGAAGGCTGAGGCGGAAGGATCGCCAGAGTCCAACAGGTTGCAGCTGCGGTGGCCAAGAGCATGCCACTGCACTCCAGCCTGGGCAACAGAGTGAGACTCCAACTCAGAAAAAACAGAGAGAAAGAAAGAAATATAGAAACACAGAAATGAAATAATTTTTGTAGACACTGGAGCACTCTGTTTTGGATGGATTTTCAATTTCCCATTAACCCATCATCAATCATATATAGACTTTTTACTGTAATTCACTGTTTTCTTCTCTAGTCACTCCCGAAGTCCTAAAATCCTCTCCTAATGAATCTTTCCATATCAAAATAATCCAATAGTTGCCTATAAAATGAGGATGAGGGTAGAACAGGGTAAAGGAAGAAAAATGATTCCTACAATGAAGATTGTTCCCATAGAGTTACTTTTACTTACCACCACAACCAGAAGCATTATGAATCAAACTTATTACACTGAAAGTGTATTTTATTTTACTTCGAATAATTTTAAATGTCCATGGTAATAAATATATTCCAATTATCACAAAATGTTTAACTTTAAAAGTTTATGATAGATAGAGGTAGCGGTGACAGCAGGAGTAATATTTTTCTAATAAGATAAGGTTTCTGTATGTCAAATGCTGAATGTGGGATTCCAGCAATATCATTACAATTGAAGATCTGATGCAATGTAAACTATATTTCATATCACCCTCACCCCTCCTCAAAACAAACAATCTGCAATACCCCATGTATTAAAAAGTAAATTATACATATAAACAAGAAAATCAGAAATAGTATACTTTCATTTAAAAAGCCTGTGATTCCAGCTACTTGGAAGGCTGAGGCGGAAGGATTGCCGGAGCCCAGCAGGTTGAGGCTGCGGTGGCCGGGAGCGGCCACTGCACCCCAGTCTGGACAAGAGTGAGACTCCAACTCAAAAAAAAAAAAAAAAAAAGCTTAAAAGATACTATACTAAGTTCAATTATTCAAAATATAAGTTACAAAATCCAGACTTACCTTTTATCCTGTCTTCTCTGACCTAGCCAATTATCCATAGATCTAATAATTCACCCTTAAATTAACTTCTATTTGGTAGTTTCAATCTCAAATGACTCACCCTGTCCTATGGACTATCATTATGAGCTGACAAGCTTCCCTTAGCATGCAAATCTGATACAGATAAAAAATATATTGTGAATTTTTAACAATTTAAGGCCAAAAATAGGTTAGTAAGAGCAGACTTCTAAGTTAGCAAATTTTCATTCATTAAATACAAAAATTACTTAATACTTCATAATAAAACCAAGAAAAAATAAAAACAGGAAAACCATGGTTAGGTCCAAGTTTTAAAACAAGAATATACAGGAAAATCAAACAGAAGTAACAAGCAAACTGAATAACTGGCAAAAAGATCTGCTTCTATTCTTAAATGGTTGACTTACTCATTTTATTTTCAAATATTTGAATACTTTCCGTATGGTAATAATTATACAAAACCCGAAAGTAAAGAAATTAATAGAAGTATTTCCTGACCAAGAATGTACACTATAGTTTTACAAGAGCCATTGCTAGAATAAAATAAAGTCCAGAAATAGATCCAACTATATACACAATTTAAAACACTAACATTTCACAGCAGCAAGGAAAAGATGGATTATTTGGCAGTGTTGGCACAACTGGACAACCATCTAAGAGAAAAAAGTTGGCTTCCACCTTCTATGTTGCACCAATATAAATTCCAGATAGATCAAGAAAGCATAGGAGAGTTTCAAAATATAATTTCAAGGTTGAGAAGGAACATAAAAACAATTCATAAAAGGGATGGCTGACAAAAAGAACAGAACAAATTTTTTTTAATTGTCATATATGCATGACAAAAAAAAAATCATACCATGAGCAGAATCAAAAAGATAAAAAAAGGCTGGGCTCAGTGGCTCAGTCTATAATCCCCACACTTTGGGAGGCAGAGGCAAGTGGATTGCCTGAGCCCATGGGTTTGAGACCAGCCCAGGCAACTTGGTGAGACCTCGTCTCCACAATAAATAAAACATTAGCCAGGCATGGTAGCGCACGCCTGAAGTTTTGGCTACTTGGAAGGCTGAGGAAGAAGGATCACCAGAGCTCAACACGTCGATGCCGGGGTGGCTATGAGCGTGTCACTGCACTCCAGCCTAGGCAACAGAGTGAGACTCCAACTCAAAAAAATAAAAAGAGAAAAAGACAACCAAAGGAAAATATTTACAATTCATCTTACAAATGCAGAGCTATTTTCCTTAGTATAAGAGCTCCTGCAAAGCAAAAGGGCAACAATCCAATAAAAAATGGGGCAGAATATGAGTGAACAGTTTCCAGAAAAAGAAGAATTAAAGCAAATTAAAATTATAATGAGATTCTATCTGTCATGTTTCAAGTTGGCAAAAATCAAGTCATCTGAAAACACCATGTTAGTAAAGGTGTAGAAGAGCATAAATTGGTATTTCTATAGCAATTTGGCAATATTTGCTAAAATTAGTAACACATACCACTTTTGAATCAGCAGTTCCTCGTCTACTTAACTTTCAGTTATGGGTCTCATACAAACATAAATTGACATATGTGCAAAGATATTTACTACTTTGGAATTCTAAAACACTTAAATGTTTTACCTGTTCAAAAAATAGATAAATTTTTTAAGACAGAATAAAAAGAGACAAATACTGACAACTCTTTCAAAGAGTCTTGCTCTAAAGAGGAGTGGAAAATGGGGCAGCAGCTTGAAGAGAATGTGGAGTCAAGTAATATTTAATTGCCAAACAGGAGGGTACAGCTCACAGGTCAAATTCAGCCAGTTTCCTGTTTTTTTAATAAAGCTTTATAGGAATACAGCCATGTCCATTTGTTCATGCAGTGTCTATAACTGCTTTTGTACAACAAAGGCAGAGTTGAGTAGGTACAAGAGAGATAATCTTGCCCACAAAATCTAAACTATTTATTGTCTTATCCGTAATATAAAAATTTTGCCAACCGCCAGTTTAAATTAGTAATTCTCACAATCTGGGCCCCAGATCAACATCAGCATTACCTGGGAATTTAGAGCTACTAATTCTCAGGTCCCACTCCAGACCTACTGAAACAGAAACTCTGGGGGTGGGGCCCAGCAATTTGTGTTTCAACAAGCTTTCTAGGTAATTCTGATAACAGTTCTAGTATAAGTCCTCACTTAACATCATCAGTAGGTTCTCAGAAACCGTGACTTTTAAGTGAAACGACATATAACAAAACCAATTTTTCCATTAGCTAATTGATATAAGCAAAAGTCAAATTTCTACGGCATAACTATAGTCACAAAAGCATCATCAAATCTCTAAAGACCCAAACACTTATAATACTAAGCATTGACATAAATGTGAGATACACATATATTTAAAAAAGATTTAAAAATAGGTAAGATAATTATTTACCCAGTTATTACAGTTTAGAGTCATGAGTGGTCAAAGCCTACACCAGCAGCTCAGGGTGCAAGGTGGGAACCAAGACTGGACAGAATGCCATCCCATTGCAGAGCACACCCAATCAGACTGGGATCATTTAGACGCGCCAAGTCACTAACATGCACATCTTTGAAATGTGGGAGGAAAACAAGAGTACCTGGAAAAAATCTACACACTGGGGAGAATGTGCAAGTTCCACACACAGTGACACCCGCCAGGGGTCATTTTTTTTCTCATCAACTTTGTGAAGAAACAATGTTGTTCAAGTACTTGCTGTATAGGTAGGAACAGAAAAGGACCCACCTGAGAATTATGTTGACAAATGTAAAGGGTCTTGAGAAAACTTAATGGAAGCCTAACAGGCCTCAAGGAGGCTAGCGAAGACTTAAAGGAAAGTGAGGAGAATAATACTGAAAGTTGAATATGAGGAAATCCTTGTTATACACTAATGGAAAGTTTGGCAAAACTATCTCCTATAATAACATGGAAAATAAAACACATACCTAATAAATGAAAGAGGATGTTAAGCAATTGACTTCTAGCTGCCTTTATAATTGAGAGGGCAAAAATATGAGCTAAAGTATGAGCTATTCACTTTTTGAGTGAAATTTCAAGGAAATGTAAGTGGCTCAGGACAGTCTTTTTGGACAGCAAAGTGTTCTGAAAATAAGAAAGGGCCTCAGGGAAAAGATCAAATCTAGAATGTGACTATAAAATTATGATCTAAATCAGTAATTCATATATCTTTTCAGACAAAAGATTATCTAAGGATGCAAGGGTGTGGTTCCACTGCAGCCTCACAGAGATGCTAAGATAGGAAAGAGCTTTCAAAAGAGATTTTTGGGTATGGCTTTTGTCATGTAGTAGATTATAAATGGATACACAGGAAGTCCACAAAGTTTTTAAAGAAGCTGTATTAGCTTGGAATGAAAGGGATATTTACTATAAAAAAAGAAGGCCTTTGGACCCTGCAATACTATAGGTAGTAAGCAAGCTCAGGTGATTACTATTACAACACAAGCACTTCTTAAGAAGAAAAAAAGAAGAAAAAGAATGATTCATAAGGTGAAATCAAAGACCAAAAGAAGCCATGGCCCCCTAAGAACAATTTCCAGGAAAAATGCCTCAGTCCTAATAAAGGAACGGCCCAGTGGGGTTTCAGAACTGCTACAGACTGTTATGCACTTCCCTTTGTTCCTCTTTTTGAGCAGGAATGTCCACTACAGTTAATCTGTGCCTTTTCAATCATGTATATTAAATATGTGAGGGACATATAAATTGTCTCTTCACAGGTATTCTATTCAAGAACCATACCCAAGAAATTATACCCAAGGAAACTCATCTGTACCTGAATCTGCTTTAGATGATGAGATATTAGATACTGTCATGATGGTATGTGAACCTCTGAAGAGAAGGTTAGCATATTTTGCATGTATTTTGGATGTGAGAGGGATGACAGTGTGACAAAAGTACAAACTATGGCAATAATAGCTGCCCAGAGATGGTCATAACAATATCTCCCATCTCATATTTTCTTATACAATGTGACCGTGCCACTGCCCCAACAGTAAGTAAAGCCTAATCCCCCTCTTCCTTGAATCGGGACAGGCTTCTGACATGCTTATAACCAATAGAACATGGCAGAAGTTACACTGTGAGACTGCCAAGACTAAATCATAAAAGATTTATGTTGAGGCACACTGACACACTTGCTTTTAAATTCCTACTCACCATGTAAGAAAGTTGACTACCCTGAACATTATGAAGAAGTTCAGGCCATGTATAAATGCTGCAATCAACAGCCCAGCTGATCATGGAATCAACTATCTGTCAGGTAATTGGACTAAAAATGATATAGTCCATTCTCTCATTTTTCAAATGAGAAAAAAATAAGACTCAATGATTACATGACTTGCTCAAAATCACACACCATATTGTCAGCAGCTATTGATGGCATCAACTACTCATCAGGTAAGTGAAGAATTCTCCAGATGTTTCCAGTCCTCTGCCTTCAAGTCAGTCACCCTCAACTGGCACATCTTCCCAACTGAGGTCCTCGCCATTGTAGAGCAGAAACAAAATCATCCCTGCTGTGCCCTATCTGAACTACTGACCCATAATATCCATGAGCCTAATAAAGTAGTTGTTTTAAATTACTAAGTGTTGGGATGATTTTATTACACAGTAATAGCAACCAAAAAACATCCAGATAGAAATAACCAGTACAGGGAAAAACTGAGACAGCAGGAAAAAGAAGGGAGAAATATAATGGTAAAGTCCTTGAAGGCAAAGGGGATCAGTTCTTCTACACAAGTGGATGGAACACTTAAGATAGACATTAAACAGCTTATTCACTGTAAAGGGGAAAAGAAGAATGTACAGGAGGTAGGTGATTGCCTGGAAAACAGGAATAAGAGATTAGGAAAGGAGATGTGGAAGGATAATGGAGAAGGGATTGCTGGTTTTTGGTAAGCCGACTCCTTTTTAAAATTTATACACATTTTACCATGTGACACCACTTTTTTAAAAAATCAAACAAATTTTAAAAAAATATATAGTCCATTCCCTCATCTTTCAAATGAGAAAAAAATAAGACTCAATGATTACATGACTTGCTCAAAGTCACACACCAAATTGACAGCAGCTTCAGTCTCTAATCTCTGATTTCCAAAACAGTACACTTCCCCACATTGTACTTCCTTTTATATTGTAAAAATATTACCTAAGCATTATATTTCATAATCATAATTTATTAAACTAAAATCATTTAATAAGCAATAATGAGTACCCTGTTTCCAAGGACTGCTACCAAAAAGATAAGCAGAAGAATATCCCTGGGAAGATCAAAATAAGAATGCAAGCAAAGCAAACAGCCCCTGGACCATTCCAACCTAGTTCACCCTTTTGTAGCTTTACTGTAAAGGCGTCAAACAGTTGTTTCCCTTTATTCTTTCCAATCCTTCTAACCTGAACACTCATGGCCACTCTACCCTCAATTTTATAAATTATCTACCAAGAATTTCTTTCCTTCCAGAAACAAATACCCATTGTATTCATATTTTACAGTATATCAGTGCCCAGAGATTACTTGGCTAACCTGCTATCATTCAGATAAAACAAACACAGGACTAAAGCCCATAAGGAATAGTAGTACCTATATAGTGTGATATGAGGGATCACAAATGAATAACAGGCATTCTGTCGAAAAATACCTCCCAAACTTTATTATGCCTAAAATTATCAGTCCTAGCAAGTGTGGAGAGACTTGGATAGAAGTCCCCGCTGATCACCCAGCTGTCAAATCCAAAGGTATTTTTTTAAACCAGAGAGATCAAAATATTAACAGTGGCTATTTCTACACAGAGAAACTGTAAGTAATTTTCTTCTATTGTTTTTCTAGATTTTATATTAAAAAAACACTAGCACGTATTTCTAAGACCTTTTTTTCAGTTCTGATTCATCTCACTTCTTGGCAACTCCTACCTTCTTAATCTACTCACCCATTTACCTCTCTCATATTAACTACTGGTTCTTTGTTTCTTTCCCCATTCCCCTTCTTTCATCCATCCTCTAATCATGGGCAATTTCCAAGGCTCAATCCCACTACTTTTCTCTCTGAGCACCACAATGTCAACCTTATCTTGTCTACCAAGTTCTAGTCACATGTCCCACTGTAGGCTATTTTCACTTGCCAATCCCACTGTCACTTCATACTCAACATATCCAAAATATCAACTCAACAATCTATATCCCCTCAGCTAGCTACTACTATACTATCATACCTATTTTTGTCAGTAACTGCCATTAATCAAATTCTAGTTCTTTCTCTGTCACTAACTATTTGAGTAACTTTAGACACATTTTTAAATTTCTCTGGGTCTCAGATTCCTAATGTACAGGATATATAGATTGTGTATACATATACATATAGGCTGACACAGATACTCTGAGATGTCCTGGAGTTCCAACACTCTTTGATTTCCTCTGTCACTGAGGATCAGAACTTCAAGGTCATCTTTAATTACTCTCCTCCTCCCATTCTCTCTTCTTATCCAGTACATAAAGAAATCTTGTGGCATCTCTCCAATCTTACTTATTTCCATTAAGTGCAAGTCCTCATTATTTCAGGCTTTAATTATTTTCCTACCTCTCTCTACCACTTCTCTTTCCAATGCACACTATACCTATCACTGATGCCACTGTGATTTTCCTAAAATATTTATTTTAGCAAGTTCTGTTTCAATTCAACACTTGTAAAGCTTCCCCATTATCTATGGGTCAAAGTACTTTCTTCTCGTCCTACCACTTAAAAGTCATTCATAATCAAATTTCAGTCTACACTTTTAACCTGATTTCTTGCTACTTTCTCACACAAACCTTCATTTAAGTCAACATGCTTTATATACTGTTCTTTGAACACGTCATGCATATTTTGCCTCTGCTTACCTCCTATACTACTTCCTTCCTCTTACACAAAGCCTCTGCTCTCCTCAACTCTTAAGTGATCACAAATATCTATAACTTTTATTATTTATCTTACCTGCCCAGTTATAATCCTCAGGGAAAGGAACCTATTTTATATTTCTTTGTATCTCTTTTGGACATAGCAAAGAATCTTTTACACTGCAGGTATTAATAAATACTTATTTGGTGACTACCTACAGTTCCTTTTTAACAATCATGCAACATATATCGATTGAATGATGCCCACGTGCTCTGCATTGGATAGACAGATAGATAGATAGATAGATAGATAGATAGATAGATAGATAGATAGATTCATTTTTTTGTCTAAGGTATTGTTCCTCAAAGCACACACAATCAACTTGAAAACTAAGAAAATAACTATCAAACAACCAAGCATGGCATATAATTAAACTATGTGAAGACGTTCTAAGACTAAAGAACCAGAGAAATACAAAGAGGAAAAAAAGAGGAATGGAGAACATGAGCAAAAGTAAAGGTTAGCATAAGCATAGCTTGTTATTAGAAAGTATAGAAACTAGCTTACAAAACTATAGCAGAGAATACTTGTTGAGGATCCTTAGAAAAAAGACTGATTGGCAGGGATTGATAATTGAGTATCCTGAAAATCAGGAAAATTTAATAGGGAGAAAACAGTAAGCCATTGGCGATTTGGGGGCAAGAGAATGCTACATTGCCGTGGCATCTCTATTAGGGATAAATAGAAGAGACACTGGATTCTGAGAGGCTGATATGACTTTCAATATTCTAGGATCAGGAAATCAGTTCTGTGATTCAGGTGGTACAAGAGGGAAAGCACAGATACGAGAGAGAAAACAAGTATGAGCATGCTGAATGGGTATAAGAGGTAAATGAAAGGTAAGTTAAAGAGGATGCGTAATTTAAAGCCTATATGACCAGGAGAGTAGAAAATTGAGAGGTATTAGATGATGATTTTCATTTGGAGTATGTTGAGTTTAAGGAGATGATCAGAAATAAAAGCAGAAAACCACCACTGGAAAAACCAGGAAGTGACTAGAATCACAAGTTAACAATAGAAATAGTTTTAAAATAAAAGAACTTGTCAGAAGTCATGAGGATACTAAATAGGAGAGGAAATAGACTAACCCATGATCAGCTGTTACCAGCTTTGTATCACTAATTTTATCAGAAAAACTAACTAAAAGCAAAGGCAAGATTTCTAAACTGTCTTCATTCAAGAAACCCCTAGAGTCTTAGTAATTTTTTCATGACTTCCCTAGGTCAAAAGAAACATTTAAGTAGATAGATTAAAACAACATAATTAGCATTAGCATTCTTACAACTTAGTGTCTGTTGGGCAGTATACAACTTATCAAACCTTAGAATCAAATTGGACACTACCACACTGTTATTTCCCGTACCACATTGATTTAGTTGCTTTTTAGCACAGCAACCTCTGAAAAGACAGCTTTACAAAGACATGATTTGTAGAAAGGGATGTAGGTATCTAATGTTGAAACCTGAACTACTCCAAAATGACTGCCCAAGCCTTAGGTGCTTTAGGCACCTCAGCACACAGTTTGGGAAACTGGGAGCTAAGTTAGGGGGCCTAAAAGGGGGCAGAGAGAGAAAGTCATGAATGGGTGAGAAGCAAAAGAAAGTTCTTAGCAAGCTAACCACCAGAGGGCAGCACAACAGTTGGTAGGGGCAGAACAATAGGGATTCAAGGAGAGAAGAGTCAAACCATTCCATACACAGACTATAAGATCCCTAAGCCAGTTCAAGAGTTTAAAGTATTTTTTCTCCTCATACTAAAGAGGAAGAAACACTGGTCTCTGGCAGATTACCTTATGCAGTGTCATTCTGTCCTTCTCTGAATCTCCTCTGCCTGTCCAACCATGATAGTAGCCAAGACTTTAAGAGCCATGCAATTTACTGCTTTGCTTGCATCTTATTCAAGCCTCACAACAGTCTTATCAAAAAACACGTGAGGCTTAAAGAGTTGTAAATAGCACAACTTTTAAGTGGCAAGAACACCAGGATTCAAACCCAAAACTCACTCCAAAGTCAACGCATTTTCCTATGCTGCCTCAAAAGCATCCCACCCTTCAGCAATAGCCAGGTAAAGTGGAAAAAAGATAGGCTCCCTTCCCACATCTGAGACATCTGTCTCAAATCACTAAAGGTACTAAACAAACTATTACTTACCGAGTCGCTAAAACATGCTATAAACCAAATACAGAACATTCAGTTAAAGTCAAAACAAGCACAATATGCTTTTCTAGCCAGCAACTACTGCAGTTTTCCTGTACAGGTAAATACATGTACTGTTAAGGCAAGTATTAGACACATCCAGTTTACAGATATACTACACACCAACAGATAAGCACACATACAAGCAAATGATTCTCACACATAAAGCAGTCAAAGTTGAGGCAGATGAGGGGAGTCCAAAAGTTGATTATTCATCTTCAAATCTGTTGGGTAATATATCAGATTACAGGATGAGCATCACTAATCAGAAAATTCAAAATGCCCCAAAATCTGAAATTTTGTGAGCATTGGCATGACACCACCAGAGGAAAATTCTACAACCACATACTTAACACAAACGTTGTTTCATGCACAAAATTATTTAAAATGACTTTCAAGCTATGTGTATATGAAACATAAATTAATTTCGTGTTTAGACTTGGGTCCCATCCCCAAGATATTTCATAATGCATATGTAAATATTCCAAAATCCAAAATAATCCAAGAGACTTCTGGTCCCAAGCATTTTGGGTAAGGGTTACTCATCCTGTATTTGAAGTAGCACAGCAATTCACTTGTACGAATCTATTAGGAAACCAAAAGCAATCTCCCTGATTCCCAATTCTAGTTTCAGTCTCCACATTTCGCCTGCTCCTACCTTTTCATTCGGCGAAAAGGAGTTTGTCCCGACAGATTAATAACCACCGGAAAGCAAACTGGGCAAACTCAACCGACACAGCAAGCTTAGGCAGATAAAACCCATTCAGGAAGCATTCAAAGTGGCAGCAAAAGCCCCAGTAAGAACAGCTAACTTGTTCTCTCAAAAGGTATGTCATTTATATATATATATATATATATATATATATATATACTTGAAACTATTCCTCTGAAAGAATCTCGGGCCGCCTGAGAATGGGTAATGGACAACGTTTTGCTTTTCTCTGTTTTACTTGTAAAACAACAAGAAATGTCTCTTAAAGGGTCCAAAAGCAACAGCAAACACCCCAAAAGTATTCTCCCAGACCAACATTAAAAGTTTTAGCACTGTGACTGTGATCCCTGCCTGTCTACACACGCTTCCAACCTACCTACGCACGCACTCCCAGCTCGCGACACCCTCGCCTTTACTGCAGCGATAAAGGGCGGTAGCCTGATCGCGTACCCACCGTCGCGGAAGGGGGAAGAAGGGCCTCTTTTTTCTGCAGAAGAGAAACAGTTCACATCTTGTTCCCGTTGCCTGCTTCTGAAACCTAAAAGGAAAGCAGCAGCAGTTACTACCCAAGAGATCCAGAGGAAATACATGCTGTTTTCTAGGCTGTTTAGAAGTCTAGAAAATTTAAAAGAGGTATGAGTGTTGGGGGGGTAAATTACACGGCACACATGGATGCAGATATCAACAGCTAGACACTCATCCTAGGTTTCGTCTTGAAGAGGAAGATTTTCTGGCTG
This sequence comes from Tarsius wallacei, assembly GCA_963574415.1. Taxonomy (NCBI): domain Eukaryota; kingdom Metazoa; phylum Chordata; class Mammalia; order Primates; family Tarsiidae; genus Tarsius; species Tarsius wallacei. Next base: position 45,224 of record CAUYQG010214629.1, on the reverse strand, counting down.
CAAAGTTTACTGCCACTAGCAGGGGGACGGCAGGATCAGGAGGTGGAAAGGAGGTGGAGAGACAACTGCCGCCCCCCACCCAGAGGCCAGGCAGAGATAACACCCACCGGCTGCACTGGTCGGGCAACGAGGGCGCGCCCTCAAGCTCTCAGGGGCGGGTCCTACCCTGCGCCACCGGCGGGCCAAGGTCTGCGAAGCCCGGGAGCGGGCACGGGTCCGAGCGACCGCCAGGCTGGGCCCTCGGGGGCCCTCCCGCGCGGGCTCCGCTGCCACTCACATCCCTCGGCCGCGAGGACCAGGCCTCTCCCTGGGTCGCGGCAGCTCTCCGCCCTGACGCGCGCCGCGAACCCGGGCCCAGGGGCCGGAGGGGCCGAGGCGGCGCTGCGAACTCCCGAGCGAGCCGGGCGCCCGCCCAGCCTGTCAGCGCCGAGGGAGGCCGTTAGCGGCGGCCGCTGCTGCCCCCTTCTGCTCCTCTTCCTCTCTTCTTCCTGCAGCACACGCCACTCCCACTTCGCGCCGCCGGGAAGCCCGTCACCGCCGTTGTCTCCACCCTCTGCCGGCCCACCCAGCCTTCTGAGCGGCTGGGGCGCTCTATTTGCTCCGACTCAGCCTCGGGGCTGGCCTACGGTCGGACGGCCGGCCGGCGGAGGACTGAGGCGGGCGGGGGCTGGGACGACGGCCGGACGCGCGTCCCCGGGCTGCGCGTCTCCGGACTGCGCATGCGCCACTCGGCTCAGCGCGCGCCGCGGGGCGGACGGCGGTGGGTAGCGCTGGGCGGCGGTCTCTCGGGAAGCCGGCGGGCGCGCGTGGAGATTCCCGGGACAGCCCTTGGGCGAGAGCGCGCAAGGAAGTAAGGCGGCGGCGACTAGCTGAGCACTGCGGCCCTGCAGGGACTCCGGGCAGTCGCTGGGCCCGGCCTTCCCCAGAAGGGCGTGTGTGTGGCTGCCGCCCGCTGTGGAAGCCGCTGGAAATGAGTCAGCTCGGCCGGCGACCCGTGCGCGCAGTCTGGCCCGGAGGGAGGCTGTAGGCCCCCAAGGAGACTAGGGAAACACAACCCCGCAGAATCCTTGCCCTTGTGGATTGTATTCTGATAGAAGCGCCAAAAAATAATAGTAATAATAATGCTCTAAGTGCCTGACGTGTTAAGTGCGTAATTGCCACTAAGAAAATGCAGTTTTCTGCTGCCATATACATAATACAAAAAAAGAGAGAGTAGAAAGTAATGACGGGGTGTGCTATTTGGGGGTGCCCAGGAAAGACCTCCTAGAGTAAGTGACATTGGGAGAGATCTGAGGAATGAGAGTGTTCTGTGACTGTGACTATCTGGGAAAAGAATTTCAAGGCATAGGGACTCCCAAAGGCAAAGACCCTGAGAACGGAATGTGTTTGGCAAGTTCAAGGACAAGGAAAGAGGTCACTGTGGCTGGAGAATATTGAAGGAGGAGGCAGTGGTAAGAGGTGAGGCCAAAGAGGTAACCTGGAACCAAACTATGCAGGGCCTTTTTCACTTTTTAGCTCTTTCTGCCAACCTAAATGAAGGGATGCATTTACGGTTGCTGTTTCCCATACACAACTGATGCTGCTATTCGGGTCTATCTTGTATTTAGTGGTTTCTTTAAATAAACCTCACCAAAGCAACTCCTGTATTCTTACATAATACCCATTGCAAAAGGTCTTTGCAAATGATAGAATAGGAAATGACTTGAATTCACACTGACTCTTTTAAAGTAAATAATGAACTAGAGCTGTGGTTTTCTCATAAGAGGGAGGAATTTACAGAGAAATTGCATTCCTAGGGCTACTCTCTTACGAAAGTACAATATATAGGCCCCCCAAAAAAGGTCTTTTTTTTAAAGAAATTAGAAATAAGAGTTATGACTCAATGGCAAATCTAAAATTTGCTCAGACTATCAAGGCAGCAATTACAAACAGCAACCACCAAGAGTTCTCTTTTCCTGCAGACAAAAACTGTTACTGGAGTGGAAGCTAGAACACACTCACACAATGAAGAGCTGAATAGGGCCATAATGTCATGGTTAAATGAAAAGCATCATAATCATAACTCTGGAAATTGAAACATCATCCTTTGTGAGAAAAAAAATTGCTTGTTTTAGAACTCTGAAACAGTGCAGTCATATTCATTGTAATAAATGTTTCTATATTTTGCAGTGATTTTTTTTTTTCACTAAACATGGTATCAGCTATTGTTTACAGCCTGTTTGCATGGAGAAGCCATTTGGAACTAGTGAATATTGAGGATTTTTGGGGGGGAGGGGATTCTTTTTTAATAATAGAGATTTGAGTATAGAAGAAAAGATGGGCAAGGGAAAGATATTATTCATAAGCTTATAGGATTGAGAAATCCCCTGTCTACCCATAGAAAGAAGTGACTTGCTTAGTGTCATTCAGAGAATGAAAGCCTATTTCCTCACTAAGATACGATTTTAAGCAGATGATGCCTGGAATGCTGAGCTTTTGTCGCTCTGTGTATTAAAGAATTACTGAAGTTTTTATGTGACATAGCTGGAAATTTGCTCCCCAAGGCAAACATTTCAGGAAGTTTCTCCTATTCTTTGACAATGATAAAAGAGAATTCCAAGGAACTTGACCAAATCTTTTACAACATTCTTTCAATACAACATGAATAAACAAGAAATGTGAGTTGGATGGTAACATATTTAGATTCAAAACTGAGTGTGTGGCAAGATCACAGGGTAAAAATGAACAGCTAGTTGTCAACTGCAAGCTGTATATAATGTGTCTCCAGCTTCTGTTCTTCCACTGTAGTGTGAAGCACGGCAGCAGTGGTTCTTGACTGCCATGCGCGGAGCTAACCCCCACAGCAAGACTTAAGTGTGAGATGGAGCCTTGACTTCTACATCTTTTTAACTTTTTCAGTGGTTTTGATACAAAGCCAAGGTTGAAAATCCATGACTAAGGGTTTAAGAACTTAAGCGTGAGAGTCCAGCCAACCCAGGTTTCAATCACAGCTTTCACCAAGGAAGTTTATTTAATAGATTTTTGAAGCCTCCATTTTCTCATCAGTATAATGAAGATAATATCTCCCTGAAGAGATATTTTGAAGATTAGATGAAAAAGTATTTAAAACCCCTTAGTACAGTTATTAAATGCCTAGTACGGCCATGACAAGGCCAATTTACAGATATTACCAAGTTTGTGAGGTATAAGAAATATGTTGGATTTCATTAGTCATCCTGAAGCACTGGTCACAATTTATTGCACTACACGGAACTATGTGGGCTGGAATGATAAGGGCTGAGTTGTAATAGAGATAAATGCAAAGATCTATATTTGGATTTTTTAAAACTATTCATTAAATGATGAGATAATGAAAACATTCTTAAGGGGGGCACAAATGTGAGAGCGAGGAAAGATGCAGGAAAGTCCTTGGAAGGGGAAACAGGATCAAGTGAAGGGCTGGGGGTAGATTCAGGAGTCAATTTCTTTTTATTTATTTATTTATTTTTAGTTTCTTTTTAAAATACCGAAGATGGGACTAGGTGCAGTGGCTTATGCCTGTAATCCCAGTGCTTTGGGAGGCCAAGGCAGGAGGATTGCTTGAGCTAGGAGTTCAAGACCAGCCTGGGCAACATAATAAGACCCTGTCTCTACAAAAAAAAAAAAATTAGCTGGGCATGGTGGCATGTGCCTATAATCCCAGCTACTTGGGAGCCTGAGGCGGGAAGATCACATGAGCCCAGGATTTTGAGGCTGAGGTGAGTGGGGATTATGCCACTGCACTCCAGTCTGGGCAACAAAGTGAGACCCTGACTCAAAAATAAATAAATAATAAAGTAAAATAGGGAAGATGTACTTTTCTGAAGGCAGGAAGTATGTAGCTAGGAAGAAAAGCTTATTTATTCCAGGTTTTACAAATCAAAAGACAAAGGCAGGGGTTATCAATCAAGTAGACAAGTAAGCAATGTTTTTTACTTTAAAGCATCAGACATTTTAGGACCATTTATTTCAAATTTTGGTTGGCTATGTCAAAGAAATTTTCCAAAACCTTCTCTGTACTTCAGCATATCCTTATCTCTCTGTCAGTCCTCTCATTGTTCCTTACTGTCACACACACACACACACACACACACACACACACACACACACACACAATAATGTTCCTGGTGAACAGGTCCCTTATTTTCTTGAGCTAACTAGATAAATTAAACTTTGGTGCTTAGAAACCAAAACAGTTTTTCCCTCTGTAAGTCAAAAATAAATAACCTCTTTTAGGTGAGGATAGTTATTTGGCAAAATATGCAAAATGTAAATTATAAATAGGCTCTATCTTTAAAAATTTTTTTTAACTTAAAGGCATTAGACATACAGTTGCCTAGTCACTAAAAATATTTTCCTTTGTAAAAGGATTCATACTAAGATTTACTCATGAAAACAAAACTCCCCTAGCATAATTGTTAGTTTACAGAAATTGCTTCCCAAGTCCCAATTTAGATGAAGGATTCTACTTTCCTTCTCTGAGAATTGTCCTCTTCACCCAGAATAACCAACCTCTAGGTTATAGTTTGTGACCCTGCTCCTCAATACCCTATGATTGGACAAAGTTGAGCCAACCAAAGTCTCTCTCCTGTGGAATTTGGAATTGGGACTCAAAATATCAGAGCAGACTTTTCTGTTTTCTTGAAATGAGGTTACCCATGCTCTGAAGTTAAGGCTGCCTTTGTGAGGTTGACATCTTTTTTCCTGCACAGAAAGCTTATTTGCTGTAGAAGAAAATAATTACCCAGAAGAGAAGAGAGAGAAAGAACACTATGGATTCCAGTAGCTTTTCATTTCCCTCTTCCTTATAAAGCCCAGCAAAACTTCCTGTATGTGGTATCCTGAAAATAGTTCCTTATGATACATTTCTCCTTTTTACTTAACACTAGATGTGGTGGCATCAGTACTTGCAACTGAAATAAGCTGGAATAAGATCTCATAGGACACTGAGAAGAAAAAATATTTTCTCAAATTACAACAGGGAAAATGTATGTTTTTAAAAAGTACAACTTAAAAATTTTGGAAGTCTGTCTTCAATCATAAAGCCAAGCAGAGCTATATAAGTATTAGTCACAATCTGAGATATTACATGCAACCAATAGGTTAGCAGAAGATAAGCTCTCTTTGAGTATGATAGACATTTCCTACAGAGGAATTTTCCTCACCCACACCTCCTTCTTCCAACCATCACATCCCTCACCATTGTTCTGTTTTCTCATAGTTCTATTTGCTCTGTAACTTAATAATTTCATGGCTTTTCTGGGAAAAGTCCCCAAGAGAAAATCTGATTTGATATTAAAGTATCATACTGATGTGTTGGAATACTGTGTATTTCAGTTTTACCTACAAAATACATAATTGGACCAGAAAATGCTGCATGAAACAGTTCTTGATTTTTAACTTCTACTCCTGCCTGGCTTCATACCCCCAAATGTCTATAATTTGTTCTTAACTAGACCTTTTCCTTCCCCTTTTTTCTACTTGATGTCTTCTCTTTCTGAGGTTTGAGGCTGTGTCTCTTTATCGCTACATCATGAGAGTTGGTCAAAGGGAAACCAGGTGTTTTCCTCCTAGAAGAGGCAGTTGGTATTAAGGGAGTACCCTTATTCATGTGGCCTTACTCTATCTACATTACTTTCCTCAGTTTTCTTCTAGACTTAATATCCATCCTACTGGCCTGTGCCTGAATTTGTTTGCCTGAAATTTGCTTTCTTTAAAAAAAAAAAAAAAAAAGTAAATTATTAATTATTACTGTGAGACAATCAATTTCTGTTTATTTGAGCCACCCAGTTTGTTGTACTTTGCTACAGGCTTCAGGAAACTAAACTAATACACCACCCTATGTTTCTCAAATGTAAACAGAGAAAAGCCTTGAGAAAAATTTTTTCTTCTTCTGTCCACATCTAATCCTATCTCCCACTGAACATTGATGTAACTGTCCATTGGGAGGAGGAAAACACTGTTACTTTGCTTTTTCTTTTGTGTAATTGTACTTCTTTTTATTTGTTTGTTTTTTACTGTCACCTCCACCTATTATAGATCAGCCATAAAATGATATAATAGTCCTAAGTCAAACTCTTTTGGCTACAAAATCTAATACTACAAAAATTTTATTATCATGTATTTTCCACTCACATGTCAATTTAGCTCTTTTATTTCTCACAGGAAATATTCTGGGAATCAACAGCATTACAAGTAATAGCATTTTTAGTAAAAATAGCGACTGGAAATTTTTGAAAACAACTGCTAATTACTGGAATAGACATTTTAAGCTTCATGAAAACTGTAGTATATTTTAGCATCTGTTATCCTTATTAAAGGGCTTGTAAGTATATTTGATGAACAAACTACTTTTTTTTTAAATTTCACAAGTAAACATGAATATAAACTAATCATGGAAAATCCAAACAATATAAAGGATAAAATATACAAAGTGGAAAATTCCCTTGATTCTCTTTTCCTAGTCCTCTCTAATTTCCAGAGGCAACAATTAGTAACTGTCTGAGGTGTAACTTTCAAAATTTTTTCAATGCATTTTCCTACATGTTTCCTATAGACATAGTTTTGAGCTCTGTAAATAAAATGAATAATTCTACACATATTTCTGCTGCCATTTGTTCACCTAACGCATCTTGGAGATCTTTCATTTGAATATGTATTTATTTTTCTCATTCTTTTTAATTCTTGTGCACTGTCAGTAAAATAGGTGACTAATAATTGATTAAATAATTCCGTTTATGAACATTTAGGTTTCTAATTTTTTGCAAGTACTCAGTGTTAAATTTGAACATCATTGTGCATACATTTCATGGGCACAAAAATATTTCCTAGGATAGACACTTCGAAATAGACTCTCTGGATCAAAAAAAAATAAAAATTTAAAATTTGTTGACTATTGCCAAAAATCTCATAGTAGTAAGTCAATGCCCTTTTCTTTATAATTACACTAGCTCGATCTTATAGATCATTAATTTTAGGCAATTTTTAACTCCAATTCACATTTATTCCAAAAGTTCAATAAATATTTATTAAACATCTATTATGTGACAGGTACTCTGCAAATGTTACTCATTAGTGTATTATATAGCCACTATTCTATTATTGCCTCCATTATTTGTCTTTAATACGGAATAGCAAATGATAGATTATAAAATTTATCGATCATATTGAGCTAGAAAGTAATTATTCAATCATATTCAAATATATTTTCAAGTGGCACAGCTTCCCTGTACCATTTTTTCTTACAGAAGAAAATGATTCCTTTACAAAAATGTTGGTGAAATGCCAAAGACCAGGGATTGTTCTTAGCCGGGAGACTTTGGTCAGTTAATCAGCCTTTCTGAACTTCTTTTTCCTAGTCTCCATGATTAGAATAATAGGGGCACTTACATTTAGGATCATTTGAGGTTATAATGAGATAACATGTAGAAAATAAAAAATGTCTGGTAGTAGGCAACACTGGTGTAACAACACACCAGGCATTGTTCAGAGGTTTATATGTATTAAATCATTTGAACCTCACCATAAGGCTGTGATATGGTTACTTGAATTACCTTAATTTCAAAAGTAAGAAACTGAAACACAAAAGAATAACTTTCCCAGGGTCTCTCAGAAATCCTGCTGGGTGAAGACTAAACCCCAGAGTGCCTGGCTGCACTGTTAACTCTCCTAAAAACCACATTCTACTGTCTCCTGAACAGATAGTAAACAATAAATGTTATTTCCTTTACTCTTCTCACTTATAGCAGAGCCTATCCAAATACTCATCCCTACCTGCAGAATATTAAATACGGTGATGAAGATGATTTATTAAATTTGTAAACTTCATACTAATATATAAGGAACCATGTAGCATCATTTATGTACAATGTATAACAAAGGTTTCTACCCATGGATAGATTTCTTGTTTACTGGAACAGCTCCCAGATGCTACATTTTAGAGCAGTGACTCTCAAAATGTGATTCATGGGCCTGTGGTATCAGCATTACCTGGAAACTTGTTAGAAATGTAAATTATTCAGCCATAACCCAGACCTTCTGTTTTAGAAACTGTAAGTATGACCCAGCCATCCAAGCATTCCAGATTATTCTGATGCATGCTAAAGTTTAAGAGCTACTATTGCAGAAAATCCATATAATTGGTAAAGTAAAAGGAAATAAATAAGCCAAAGAACTTAGACTGACTTTCATGATAAGCAGGCGATGTGGTGGAGGGGGGCAGGCAATGAAATATAAGTGAGGCACAGATGCAGTATATGACTTGGTGGATGAACAAAAAGATATCTTTATTTCAAGTTCTACATGTGGAAAAGAATAAAAAATGAGTGGCAATAGAGAATTTTTAAAAACTTTGCTTTAAGTTATAAGGTGAACCCACCTTCATGTCTTTAAAAAACTTAAATTTTATCTACAAGTGTTCTTGGCTATTAATACTTGAATGCAGTTACTGTATAATGCCTAGACCATATGGGAGCCCCTAATTTTGTTAAAGCTACATTAAGTTATAATGCCACAATTTAAGTCAAATAGCACTGAGTACACTTAATACAAATAAAATTCTAAAATCACAAACGTTAATGGTGAAGGAACTTACAAGTCATAGAGATCATGATTAGATATAATCATCAGATCTAAATACATGTTTAATAAGTTATGGAGTTGGCAAAGAAAAAGCAGCCTAAGGAATGTACTTACTTCTTTTCTGATAGGGCAGGTTTAGGAAGGGTGCATTGTATAAAAATCATACAGAAAGGAACTATATCTATCTCATTCCCCACTGTATATTCAATATCAATCAAAGTTTGGCACATAGTAGGTGCCAAATAAATGCTGTTGTATTGAAGCAGTGTAGCTAGTACAGGTTAGGCATAGATAGATAAATTTCTTGTAGGCAGGTTTTAGAAAGTGACATCCTATTGGCAGACTGAACAGCCCTAAGGGCTAGAATGTAAATTCAGTGTGGACTCCCAGGCCACCCCACTCCCTCAGCTTGCCAAAGGAAAGCAAAAAGCTGGGTCCCTGAATGGGAATCAAAAAGTCATAGAAATGGTAATAAGACCATCCTTCTAACCATCAGAGGCAGATAGATGCCAATCTCTCCGGAGCAATGGTTACCTGGGTTCCACTCTCTAGCATATCAATCATTGAGAAGGTAGATCAGGCCTATTATAACAGGCAAATGGAATGGTTTCTCTCATACATGCCAGCTCTGGCATGTCTCTCTATCTTTTCCCTCTTCTTTCTCTAATAAACTTTGTTTTAAAACTTTGCTGGCTACTCTAAAATTCATTTTAGGGTTGAACAAAGAAAAATCCATGAGTTTTGTGCCACACCCCACCTGGCATAATCTTGGTGTCTCACATGGGGCCTGAAGTTCAGCAATCACCAGCACCAGGTGGTCTGTGAGTATGGCAGTCAAAAGCCATTCTGTCTCTCTGTCTGTGTCTGTCTGTCTGTCTGTCTCTCTCTCTCTCTCTCTCCTCTCAGTCTCTGCAATTCCACTCTTCTTGCTCCTCTTTCTTCCTGGGGTTACCTGTGGCAGTGGTCCAACCTTTTTGGCATCAAGGACTGGTTTCATGGAAGACAATTTTTCCACAGATGGAGTGAGGGGATCATCAGGCACTAGATTGTCATGAGTGTGCAACCTATATCCCTTGTATGCGCAATTCACAATAGGGTTCAAGCTCTTATGAGAATGTAATGCCACACTGATCTGACAGGAGACAGCCTGGTTCCTAACAGGCTGTGGACCGGTACCAATCCATGGTCTGAGGGTGGGGACCCCTGACCTATGGGATATCTCCCCTGGAAGAAGCCAAGGAGGCTTCGTTCTTAACAGTAAGATCTCACTTTTCTCTCTCATGCCTACCTTTTGCCGTCTTACTAAGGGGTTGGAAGGAGGAGGAAAGGATTTCTACTTGATAGGAGACCAAATTTTTTTTTTCCTGGTATTTAAGCAATCAAATTGTTCTTAGTTTCAAATACTAGCAGCCAGGTTATTGAAAAGTGAGTCTGTTTCTAAAGGTCTGAGCCTTGCCTGAGACAGATTGCAATGAATTATTTGTCCTTGCAAAACTGTTAAAAGGTTTCTTTCTTTCTTTCTTTTTGAGTTGGAGTCTCACCATTGCCCATGCTGGAGTGCTATAGCATGCTCCTGGCCACCCCAGCGTAGACCTGCTGGGCTCTGGCAATCCTTCCAAGTAGCTGGAACTACAGATGCACACCACCATGCCCAGACAATTTATTTATTTATGTATTTTGTTTGTTTGTTTATTTATTTATTGTAGAGACGCAGTCTTGCCAAGTTGCCTGGGCTTGGCTCGAACCCTCAGGCTCAGGCAATCCACTCACTGAGGCCTCCCAAAATGCAGGGACTACAGGCTGAGCCACAATGATCTGACAGGAGACAGCCTAAAAGATTTCTTAAAAGCATGTAGTATATTAATATGAAAAAATGCTCAGCCTCACTAATCATCAGAGAAATGCAATCAAAACCACACTGAGATACCACCTAACCCCAATAAGAACGGCCATCATTAGTAAAACAAACAACAGACGTTGGCGAGAATGCAGAGAAAAAGGGACACTTCTACACTGCTGGTGGGAATACAATCTAGTGCAACCTCTCTGGAAGACAGTGTGGCAATTTCTGAAAGGACTAGAAATTGACCTTCCATATGACCCAGCAATCCCCCTCTGGGAATACCCAGAGGAATGCAAATCATTCTACAAAAATATACCTGCACACACATGTTTGTTGCAGCTCTATTCACAGTAGCAAAAACATGGAACCAACCATGGTGCCCATCGAAGCTGGACTGGATGGAAAAAAATGTGAAACATATGCACAGTGGAATGTTATGCAGCCATAAAGAAAGACAAACATATGGACTTCGCAGCAACTTGGGTGGACTTAGAGTCAGTCATACTCAGTGATCTATCACAGAAACAAAGAACAGAGTACCATATGTTCTCACTTATAAGCAGACCTTGAACAGCTGTCATGGTACTATAATAAAGGGATTGGCAATAGTGGGAAACTGCCAGGGAAGGGGGAGGTGGGTTTGGCAGCTGAGCGAAACTAACAGGTGGAGGGAGGGGCACTCCTCATCAACAAGGGTGCCTGCATAATAAACATTTGTATACCTAACCCTGCACTGTACCCCACATTGTTAAAATAAAATAATAAAAATAAAATTGAAAAAAAAAGCATGTAGTATATTTTAAGTCCTTCTCTGGCTAAGGAATCCTGTAATTCACAGGAAAAGACAGCCTATTGTCATTCTGATTTGCTTTTCCAACCAAACTTCTAAGCACTCTAGTGTAAAAAACTATTTTAAAAGTCCATACTTAAATCTTACTTCTTACAACTTTACCATGGGTAAGCCTCTATTCTGAAGCATTAGTAATAGATAACACGACTGCTTATTATGTGAGGTTGGCTAAAGGTTTTTTTTGGAAAAAGGAAGTTAGGTCACTTTACTGAGCCCAGTACTTCTCCTGTGGGACAAGCAACGTGCTGGATGTTCTCTGTGTGGTAAAATAAGGCATGAGAACTGATCACTCTCACCTGATTGTCCACACCTCACAACTATTTTTCCAAAAGCCTCATGCCAACCTCTGACACCTCCTATACTGCAATGTAGTGATTTATGAAAGGTCTTAGAAAATCTGCCTGTTCTCAATTGGAAATGAATGGAGACAAATCATTTCCCATCCTTGTGGTCTGTTCACTCTAAAAAGCTTATGCATCAGATCATTTCAAATGGCACTGTTGGAAAGGCCTCTGATTAAACGTCATTATTTTGTAGTCTCAGGTCACAGGCAGAGGACATCCTACATAGGTAGTCACTGTAGTGATGGGAAGCCTCAGGCAGGGCTGGGGATGCTCAGTTCAGGAAAGGCCATCAGGATCCCAGGGATAACTGGAATCACTGTTTTGGCTTTGTTTCAGAATTTTTCTTTGAGGAACGCAGCACACAAGGGTTCAAAGGCAAAATTCTGGGGTTGAAGAATGCAAACAAGAGAGATAATAAAGTTTAGATTAGAAATGGTACTCTTTGCTTTAATACCATATGGCACTTAAATTTATTTTGTAAGTAAAAAGAGAAATGGTCAGAAGTTTCATATGTACAGACATTTTGAATTGATTTCATTACTTTGCAAACAAGATTATATCCTATGAGGTATTAGATGCCCAACTTCAATAACAGAAAATTTTGAGTTTTTTTTTTAACAACCGAGTCATTGAAAAAGCAAAATGGTGCCAACATGAAGGGCAGCAGGACCAGAAGGCCAAAAACAGGCATCCCAATTGACAGTCACCATTAGCTACAGAATTCCAGCTGCCCAACAGAAACCTGATAAAAACAAAACTACTAAGGGGGATGGTGTCCATTGCTATAGGTGCAATCAGCAGGGACACTTAAAGTGCAGTTGCTCCAAAAAAGGCCTGGACCTCCAGGAATTTGTTCATTGTGCAGGCCAGGGGGCCACTGGGGAATGGGTGTGCCCTTTTCCAGAGGAAAGAGGGAACACCAGCTCAAGAAATGGTGACCACTGAGGAGGCCAAGAATCTGCTAAAGTGCCCAGCACCAGCTTAACCAGCACCCTAACATCCTCCCCATGAATATTGGCACTGAACCCAAATTAATTAATTTTTTTATAATTTGTATTTATTCACCAATTTTTTTTTAAGATGCAGGGTACAATTCAGGGTTAGGTACATGAGTGTTCATTGTACAGGTGAAGTTTGAGCCTCCCACTGAACCTCACTTCACCTGGTTTGGGATCAAGTACCCTTATTAGTGTTATGTGCTTTGCCACCCTGCCTTAGCAGTGACCTGCTACTGCCAATCCCTTTCATGTAGTATTTTTATAAATGTTTAGGGTCCACTTATGAATGAGAACATGTGGTATTCAGTTCTTTGTTTCTGTGATAGATCACTGAGTATGATGGACTCTAAATCCACCAAGTTGCTATAAAGTCCATAATTTTGTCCTTCTTTATAGTTGCATAGTATTCCTTTGTGTATATGTGCCACATTTTTTTTAAAATCCAGTCCATTTTCAATGGGCAGCATAGTTGGTTCCATGTTTTTACTATTGTGAATAGTGCTGCAATAAACATGCATGCACAGGTACCTTTTTTGTAGAATGATTTGAGTTCCTCTGGGTATATTCCCAGAAGAGGGATTGCTGGGTCGTATGGCAGGTTGATTTTTAGATCTTTTAGAAATCGTCACCGAATTATGGGTGTGGTTGATACAAGAAAGATGGTGCCATGCTCCAATCAGGGGACCAGTACTAGAAACAAAGACAGTGAGTCTTCATTAAAATATTGACGAATAAGCAGACACATGAAAAAATGCTCAGCCTCACTAATCATCAAAGATTATGCAAATCAAAACCACACTGAGATGCCTCCTAACTCCAATCAGAATGGCCATCATTAACAACTTAAGAATCAGCAGATGCTAGAGAGGATCTGGAGAAAAGGGAATGCTTCTACAAATTAATTTCTTAATTAACACAGGTTCCAGGCATTTAGTCCTGGCCATCAATGTTAGACCATACAATCTTGTCTTAGTCAGAATTCCTGAAAGATTAATTCAAATTATAGATACAAAAAAAGTTATTTCTAAAAAGGGTAAAAAGAAAGGAAGCAGCAAGTGGAAAGAGAGATGTAAGGAAAGTTCCTAGTATGAAAGTATATTTTTGGTAAGGAAGGATATAAAGAAAATAAAATAATTTTGTATACAAAAGGATCTTGTATGCTAAAATTTTGTCCTATAATAGAGTGACTGGTTTTTTGGGGAAAAGGAAAATATAGGACAAAAATAAATAGTTCAAGTATGCTATAAAATGGTGTAAGTCATGAAATGGTATGCATAAGGTTTGTGGAAAGAAATATGTGAAAGGAATTCTATGAACAATCAAGTTTGCAAAAATAATTTAGCTATTTCTATAAATTAAACATTAATGTCAATCACACTGATGTTAGACCAAAAGGCCATCATGTCAAAGTAACAGTTTTTTTCTCAAAGCACTAATCTGTCACTCTTTAGTAAGTAACTGCATTTTTAAAACTGGTAAAGTCTTCAGAATTTAAATGTTTAGTCTAGGTCTGTTGGTCCATTGGTCAAATACCATTTCTGCTAAGTGTTTTAAAATGTAAAACTTTGCTTCAGTAATACTTTTGTACTTAAGTTGATAGTAAATTTGCATCTTTATGTTCCAGCTGTTAAATGTTTATGCCAAATTAATCACATATATGGTCAAGTTAACTAAAATCTAAAGAGTGTCATTTAGTCTTCTGTAAATTAAGCATACTAATTCTTAGCCAAAATCTAGCCCCCTGTGTATTAACATTAGCTTTAATGTTACTAATACCCTCATGCAAGGGTAAAATTTGCTATTCTCTTTTATGTAAAATTTTTGTATAATTTCAAGAAATAATAAGATTATTGTAAACTGCAAAAAAGTTGAGGGTGGGAAAAAAAAGGCAAATTCAACTGGCCCCCCACTGTCTTTTACTGACTAAAAGAATGAATCTCCTCAATCAAGAGTAAAGTATTCGCTGGACTCGATGGCTCAGCCTGTAATCCCAGCACTCTGGGAGGCCGAGGAAAGTGGATTGCCTGAGCCCGCAGGTTCGAGACCAGCCTGGGCAACTTGGCAAGACCCGGTCTCTACAGTAAATTAAAAAAAAAAAAATTAGCTGGGCGTGGTAGCATGCACCTGTAGTTCTGGCTACTCGGAAGGCTGAGGCAGAAGGATCACCTGAGCCCAGCAGGTCAACGCTGGGGTGGTCGTGAGCATGCCACTGCACTCCAGCCTGGACGACAGAGTGAGACTCCAACTCAAAAAAAAAAAAAAAAATAGCTGGTGTGGTGGCGCATGCCTGTAGTTCCAGCTACTTGGAAGGCTGAGGCAGAAGGATCACCTGAGCACAGCAGGTGGAGGCTGCGGTGGCCATGAGAGTGTCATTGCACTCCAGCCTGGGCGGCAGAGTGAGACACTGACTCAAAAAAATAAAAATAAAAAAAGAATTACTAACTATTTTTGTTATTTTTTAGAGTCAAGAGGGGCAAACTTTTTCTTCAAACTATCTCCATAGTTTTTTCACAAAAAGAAAATATGGTTTTGTAAGCAAAATTTAAAACATATATCTTTCTTTCTACCTAATTTCTCCAAAATTTAGAAACTGTTTGTAAGTACTAATTTATAACAGTTTGGTTGTTTGCATAAGTTCGATAAAAATTTGTTTTCTTTTGTAGCAAAATGTCATCTGAAACAATGGTTATTTTACCAAGGCTTTAACTGGAATAATATTTCAAAACAGACTGCTTTAAAAAATTAAGATTAAGGTTTAATCTAATCTGAGATTCCTTCTGGGGAAAAAACTTTCAACAAAGCAAATGTAAAAAAGTCTATATGGCAAATAATCTTGTTACATTTTATGAAAATAATCTATATTAAGTTTAAAACTTAAACTGGACCTACTATAACTTGCCTTTAATAAAAATGGAAACTGGAAAAATTATGTTTCAAATGAAACTATAGTATATCTGTTTTAAATTATCTTGTTCATTTTTTAAAAGTTTTACAGCATGAAGTCTTTCCTGGATGTAAGTCTCTAAACTAACATGTTCAAATTTCTCTTCAGATTTTATATAAGACTCGCCTAAATGCTTGGTTTAAATTACAATCCAGAAAAATCTGTCAGGTTGCCTCTACAGTCTAGAGATACATCAGAAACTCTAAAAGTTAGTCAATAAACTATTCCAAACATTAGCCTATTTTTCTTGTGTCTCCATAGAAGTGTCTTTTATAAATAATTTATACGTGTATTATTTATAGGAATCCAGCTCACCTGCAATACCATCTGAAAAATAAAACACAGCTACTTTATGAAATTGGTACATGTAAAATACTCTCCTCCAAGGTTTCTTTACTTTCTCAGCCTCTAGTTATAATAAAGCCCCAGAAATTAAAATTTATAATTTAAATTATGCTAGTAACCACAGGCCTTGTAGCCTTTATACAAAAGGTAATCAGGCACTAGCTAAATTGTCAATATGTATACCCGGCTTCACTTAATTTCTCTATTTGATGCACAAGGAAGGGTTTTCTTAAGCTATTCCTTTCATTGGGCCCACTGTAATGGTTATAATCCTGCTAACTTTTGGTCCATGTCTCTTTAACTTCCTGATTAAATTTGTTTCTTCCAGAATCCAACAATTTCACGCCCACACAAAGATCATGCAAGAATTCCAACCAGTGCCACCACTGAAACAGATCTGGGTGCCTTAAATCAAACAAGTAGAGATTTCTATTTCTGGCTAGACAAGGCTGACACCCATCACCAGCTTTGAAGAAGTTACAGAAAACCTTTCCCCCTCTACACTTCATATGATTATGGGGTCAAAAATCTCTAAGGGGGTAGTTGAGGCAGGGTAGCTAGTTAGGCTAGTGGGTTTTAGAAAGCGTCCAGACATCCGTAACAGCCCAATGGGCTGGAATGTAAATTAGACGTGGACTCCCAGCCCATCTTACCCCCTCAGCTCAGGAAAGGAAAACTCCATCAAGGTGGTTCCTGAACTGGGAATCAATAGGCCATAGAAATGATAATAAAACCACCCTCCACTCATCAGAAGTAGAGAGATACCAACCTCTCCAGTGACCTGGGCTCCACCCTCTTTAGCATATCAATCCTTGTGAAGGCACATCAGGCCTATTGTAAAAAGCAAAAAGTGTGGTTTCTCTCGCCCATGCTAACTCTGGCGTGTCTCCCTATCTTTCCACTCTTCTCTCTCTAATAAACTTTGTTTTAAAACTTTGCTGGCTACTCTAAAATTCATTCTAGGGTTGAACCAAAGAATACAAGTTTTATGCCGTACCCTACCTGGCATCACTATAAATGAATTAATGAATAAGAACAGTGGCAGGACAATATGAGGGTAAGTGGCCAAATCCTTTGTACTAGTAATTTTCCTAAGCTATCAGGAAACAAGTTGTCATTTAACTCCCTAGACAGTAGTCTAGATATGGAAGGAATTCACCTTAAGGAAATAATTTGAGAAGCAGAAGTTTAACCTGGAGAAAATGACTGAGTATCAGGAGGTGTGATGAGTGATAACTGTGCTCAGCATTGGATGGTGTTGCTCAAGACTACCCTCAAGTCCAGTCATCCACCACCTTGCAACAGTCAGGAGAAGAATGGGAAGACAGAGCTATAATTAAGAGCATGCCAAATAAAATACTGATATATCCTGGCCCCTGTAAGAAACTGAGAGCTCAAGACAGGGTTGTTTGTGGCTCCATTATAGAAAGTAAACTGGAAGAACTTGATCTGAAGTTTTAGAAGTTCAAAGTTGGTACTTCAGGGAAATCAATGTGGGTAATTACAAGAGATACAACAGTAATCACAGCTTCAAGCAGAAATCAGAGCAGTGATCCTCCTGGGCCCTTCTCCCACCTTTCCCTGACTCACTTCATCACCATTGAAATTGCAATGCCTCTCTGTACCCAGCACTCCCTACACCAACCACCTGGTTTGCTTTTCTCCATAGCATTTATTATCATTTCACATGAAATATATTTCATTTATTTTTTGCCTGTTTCCCTCAAGAAGAAGGTGACCTCTATGTCTGTTTTATTCACTAATGTATACTAACACCTAGGGTAGTGCCAGGTATAAGAATATCAATTAAAATGACTTAAATTTTTATTATTTTGCTTTACATTCTATTAGGTAAGTATTATTATCTCAATTTTACATAAAATAAATTAAATTCAGGGAAACTAATACACACTGTAAGTATTAAAGTTGCTGTTTAAAGCTAGATCTGCCTCCCCACAAAGGATTCTCTCTTAAAGTAGGTGTAATTTGAACTTTTAAAAAATGGTAATATTAGCACTGCTTTTGTAACTTACATCTTTTCTTTTAACAACTTACATTCTGTTCTGTTCTGTTATAATCACCACATTTATTTTATTTTTAGTCCTACAATACAAGACATTCAATACTTGCTGTTCATTTTGCTGTAGTTTCTCTGTTCATCTCGCAATTCATCCTTCAGTTTTTTCTAGAAGGGTTCGGAAGAGCTAGTCTCTACTTGGCGCATATTCAAAAATGTTTTTCTGTTTTCTTTCTACTTAAACTTGGTTACACATAAATTTCTTGATTTTGCTTTTTCTTGAGGGCTTTGAAGTTGCCGTAGTACCTGCTCATTCAAGGGGAATACATTTCAAGATGCCCAGCAGATACCTGAAACCATGGATAGTACCAAACTCCATATATACTGTTTTTCCTATGCATACATACTTATGATAAAGTTTAATTTATCTATTAGGCACAGTAAGAGATTAACAACAACAGTAATAAAATAGAACAATTATAGCAATATGCCAACATCACCGCTCTTGCACTTTGGGGCCATTATTAAGTAAAATAAAGATTACTTGAAACACAAGCACTGCAGTATCACAACAGTCAACCTGATAACCAAGGCTGCTAGTAAGGGACTAACAGCATGTACAATGTGGATATACTGGATAAAAGGATGATTCACTTCCTAGGCAGGGTAGAGCAAGACAGCAAGAGATCACCATCCTACCCAGAATGGTACACAATTTTAAACTTATGAATTGTTTAATTCTGGAATTTTCCATTTAATATTTTCAAACTTAGGTAAATGAAACCACAAAAAGCAAAACCATGAATAAAGGGGTACGACTGAGTTCAGCTTCAGGGAATTTTTTTTGGAGATTCTTTCAATGTGTTTGACCATCTCATGACGTGTGATTTACAAATGCACCTGCCCACACCATGCTGAGTGTTCAGCAGTTTTGACCAAAAATGGCATGACTCCTGTGCCCCACCCTCCTCCCTATTCACCCAGTCTCACCCCAAGAGGCTTTTTTTGTTTCCCTGTATGAAAAAAGTCCTCAAAAGGAAACATTTTGCTGATGAGGAAGAGGTGAAACAAAACACAGCAGAAGCACTAAAAGGCATTAAAATTGATGAGTTCAAAAACTGTTTTGAGCAATGGAAAAAGCATCTTGATAGGTGTATTGCATTAAATAGAGAGTATTTGAAGGTGAAGTTTCAACATGTAAGAATAATTTCACAACTTTTTATAAATTTCAGTTTGGGGTGTCCCCCCTCATATCTTACATGTTTAAACTTCAGTCACGTCAAAGTACTCAAGGTTTGACGCAATGCACCTATCAAGATGCTTATTCTACTGCTCAAAAGAGTTTTGAACTTGTCAGTTTTTATACCTTTTAGTACTTGTGCCGTTTTTTATTTTACCTCTTTCACATCAGCAAAATGTTTCCCTTTGAGGACTTTTTTCATTTGGGGAAACCAAAAAAAGTCGCTGGGGTGAGACTGGGTGAATAGGGCGGGTGGAGCACAGAAGTCTTGCCAATTTGGTCAAAAACTGCTGAACAGAGTGGTGTGGGCAGGTGCATTGTCATGATGGAAGAACCAGTCACCTGTTTGTCACAAGTAGAGATGTTTCTTCCACAAATCATGGAGCAACCTTTTCAAAACGTCCTGATAAAAACTTTGGTTGACCGTTTGATCCAGAGGAACAAATTCCAAGTGTTCTTCAAGGGGCCTGCCCTTCAAAAGATAATTCCAGTTTTTCTTGGGTCCCTCCTTGTATAGGTGAGGAAATCCTTCAGATCATGATGCAGGTTTAAGAACTGTAAAAGAAAAAGAATAAAGAGGAGTGGGTAACACCTCAAAAAGTTAATCATAGAGTTTTCATATGGACCAACAATTCTCCTAAGTATATACCCATGAGAAATGAAAATAAATGTCCACACAAAAACTTTTACACAAATATTCATCAAAGTCTTATTGACAGTGGCCCAAAATGTTCATCAACTAATGAAAAGATAAATAAAATGTGGTATATCCATACTTTGGATTATTATTCTTCAATGAAAAGGAATGAAGTACTAATACATTCTACAACATGGACGGATCTTTAAAATATTCTGCTAAGTGAAAGAAGCCAGTCACAAAAGATCACCTAATGCATAATTCATTTATATGAATTATCCAGAAGGAGCAAATTTATAATATCAGAAAATAGATTAGTGGTTGTCTAGGGCTATGAGGGATTGGAATGGGGAGAAGGAAGAATTGGGTAGTGATGGCTAAAGCACATGGGTTTCTTTTTTGGGGTGATGAAAATATTCTAAGATTGATTGTAGTGATGGTTGCACAATTCTGTGACTATAATAAAAACTATTGGTTTCTCTATATATTTGCCAGTGCAAAAACAAAACTATTAAATTGTACACTGTCAATAGGTGAATTGTGTGATTTGTGAATTATATCTCAATAAAGCTTAAAAAACAAAAAAGAAAAAAAAAAGATAATTGGGTCGGAAGAGACTCAGAACACAGTGCCACTTGGAGAAAGTCTTGGTCAGGTCAAAAAGGAATACCAGAGTGAAGACTGCCAGTTAGAGAAATTGCATGTGGAAGCAAAAATGACCCAGCTCTAGTCCCATGGCTGGGAGGAGCTCAAAGAGGATGTGAGAGGAGGAAGAGAGAGAGCTCTGAGTATAAACTCTGTGGCTAAACCAAAAGTTAATCAGCTAGAGGCTATCAGTCAATTACACAACTCATAGCAGGTTTTTTTGAGCAAATCACTTCCGTGGCTGCCAATGAATAAGAGAAGGCAAGTTATGGGGTACAAAACTGACAGCTGATTCTTCTATTTGCTGATGGATTCTTTTTTTTTTTCTTTGTATAAAAAGCAAGGCTGAATTTAGGGGACTATAGTTAGAGATGTTGGGCGTGTAAAGATTAAAGCAAAGTCATGAAGATGTCATCTAGAAGATCAGAATGTTAAAAGAAACAAAGACATGTAGTCTGATTACCAGACAGCATTAAGAGCCCACTAGATGTCAAGAATTTGAAGTGGGACTAAGCACAAGGTTGTGGGTTTTTTCTCCACCCACATTCAGTTGCACAAGCCAAAGTTCAAAATATAAATTAAAGCAGGGTTGGAATTTTCCTAGATGAGTAAGAGGAAGTGAAAAAAGGGCAAGGAAGTCCAGAATGTATGCAAATAACTGATACATTAATATATCATGAAATTTAAACTGGGTTAGCAAGAAAGGTATTCATATTATAAGGGTAACCAGAAGAAAATTAATGGTTTGTCCCAGTAGGGAGTTGCTTGAAGGATTTCTAGAGTTAAGGTACTTAAGAAAGTGACCTAGAAATAGTGAAACTACAGATAGAACTACTGAAAGCAGTGAGTTTGTAGGAAAAATTCTGCTGTCAGTTTGCCCACAATATTTCTATCATTTTTGCCTCTCAAATGAAGATGTCCCTTCTACTTTGGAGAACTATCCTCTGCTGACTTGATCTGGGCTCCGCAGCCATGAGGATTCTTTTCTTGCAGAGCCCCTCCTTGTATTTTGTGGTTCATAATTGTAGGTATGTCCCAGATTTATCAAAAATGTAATTTATATTTTTATTTCTCATTCACCTTGTTACATTTGGGTGATTACCAAGGGCAGGGGTATGTATTCTCTTCACACTGCAATATTTCTTTAAGACTTAAGAAAGCAACTTCTTGTATCCACATGGTTGTCTGGAATGTTTAGTCTCTTCTGAAGGATGTTGATGGGACATAGAGGTCAGGGAAGAACATGCCCAATTCAACCTCATTTTCTTGTGAGCTTTGACAACAAATGAACTGGGAGAATAAAGTTTGACCATTTAAGTGAATCAGGGGAAAAAATCAATATTGGCTACTAGTATGTGTGGAAAGAATGATTTTTTTTAAAATGCTTCAGAGAATAATCAGAGATGTAGGAAACGGTTTTTTAAAAGTTGCTGGTTGTTTACCTACTCTCACACAGGTTAGTCTAGTTTATTCTTTGGGACTGGCAGGAATGGGTCTGTGGAAGGAGCTTAAAAAGGAAAATCTAGTTGGAAGGGTGGTGGTGACAAGTGCCACCAAGGAATTTATAGTGAACATTGTCTAGCAAGCACTATGTTTTTACTTGAACTAAGTGTTTATTGGGATGCCCTTCGAAGGCCTGATAGAGATTATTGGGAGGCTAAAGACATCACCATCACCTCCAGGCTACCATCTGGCAATGCACTGGGGTCAGGCAAATCTGGAATTTGAGGTCTACAATACTAAGTAAAAGTTTGTGTAATTTTCTGAATTTTTGCATAATTAGCATGTTTCTCAGTTTGGAGATAAAATATGTATTTCTTCTGGTAATTTTGAATAGATCTTCCCATCATGTTTTCATTTCTTGGAACTACTACTGGCTAAGTTTTGTTTTTTGTTTTTTTTAATGAATCATGAGCAGCTAAATTAACCTTTTGACCACAAGACATATCATATAAATGAGGATTTCTTTTTTTGGGGGGGGGGTCGCAGTCTCACTCTGTCACCCAGGCTGGTACAGTGGCACACTCATGGCCACCCCAGTGTCAACCTGCCAGGCTCAGGCGATCCTTCCGCCTCAGCCTTGCAAGTAGTCAGAATTTCAAGTACGCGCTACCACACCGGGCTAATTTTTTTTTATTTATTGCAGAGACGAGGTCTCGCCAAGTTGCCTGGGCTGGTCTCAAACCTGCGGGCTCAGGCAATCCACTAGCCTCGACCTCCCAAAGTGCTGGCATTACAGGCTGATCCACTGAACCAGGCCAAAGATTTCATTTTTAAGCTTAACATAAGTCTAATTGAATTCCTCAAAATAGGTTTCTTGTATTCTCTGTACATTAAATCACAAGATTTCAGCCTATTCTCTGAGGGACAAAGATTACATGGAAAAAGTTTAGGGATTGTAGAAGCAGGGCTATTCTTCCAGCAAACAAAAATTTTGAACAGCATTGTAAAATGTGTATAATTATTAAGTCCGCTTTACAGAATGAATTTTGCAGTTAAAATTTTTTTAAAAATTTTTATTTTAAAGACGTGGGGTACAATTCAGGGTTAGGTATATAAATGTTCATTATGCAGGTACCTTTGTTGATGAGGTAGTCCCCCCCGCCCCCCACCAGCCGTTTCTCACTACTGCCAATCCCTTTCGATGGGCAGCACAATTGGTTCCATGTTTTTGCTACTGTGAATAATGCTGCAATAAGCATGCATGCATGTGCAGGTATCTTTTTCATAGAGTGATTTGAGTGGGCCTTTGGGAAGTAATTGGGTTATGAGGATGGAAACTTTAGGAATACCTATCACTAGACATAAAATGACCCAGTTTATAGTATTTTTGTTATAGTAGTTTGAAGGAACTAAGACCAAGAAAATATTAACATTTAAAATAATTACAGTATTAATATTATTGATTTTTTTGCTCAATTTCTACTATATCTAGGGAAGCACTGACATTAGTGTTCAATTGTCTGATTTTGTCAATTGTTCTATGGTTATTTAAGAGCACATTCTTCTTCTTAAAAATATATATTAAGCCAGACTCGGTGGCTCAGCCTGTAATCCCGCACCTTGGGAGGCTGAGGTGAGTGGACTGCCTGAGCCCGTGGGTTCGAGACCCGCCTGGGCAGGTGAAACCTCATCTCTACAATAAATCAAAAAAATTAGCCGGGCGTGGTAGCGCGTGCCTGTAATTCCAGCTACTCGGAAGACTGAGGCGGAAGGATCACCAGAGCCCAGCAGGTCGAGGCTGCTGTGGCCGGGAGCGGCCACTGCACTGCAGTCTGGGTGATTGAGTGGGACTCCAACTCAAAAAAAAAAATATATATATATATGTATATTAAATAAAATTAAGATAAAGTGTTATGTATCTCCTAATGTAGTTTAATCAAAAATGGCCCCTAAAGAGGTATTAAATTCTTAATCCACAGAGCATGTCAATATTAAATTATGTGGGAAAATATGTGATTAAGTTAAAGATCTAGAGAGAAATGGAATATCTTGTTTTATCAAGGCACATCCTAATGAAACTACATGTATCCCTTTAAGAGAGAGTCAGATGAATTTTTGAGAAAAGAGAGAAGTGACTAGAAAGACAGAGAGTGGAGTTGGTAGTGATTTTTCAGGTCAACCTGGGCTCCAAGAGTGTCAGCTCAATGGGTCAACCAGCCAAGCCACAGAGAGGGTCACTCAAGGGACTGGTAAGCCTAGCCCCGGAAGTGTTAGCTCTAATGGACTGACAAGCCAAGCCTTGAGAGTATTGTTGGTTTGGTGAGCTGACAAGCCTAACCCCAGAGTGTTGACTCCTATGGGCTGGCAAGTCAAACCCTGAGAGTGTTGCTGACTCACTATGCTGGCAAGCCTTGCCCCTGGAGTGTCTCAGCTTCAGAGCCTTGCCTTCTTTCAGCAACTCCCCCAGTTCTGCCAGTTCTGTCAGCTGGCAAACCAGCTTCTGGGATGCACAGCTCTTCAGCTCCCACAACCTTCTGCAGCTCTCCAGGTTGGGGTTCTTGTCTCATGCCCAGGAGGAATGAGATACAGACAGCCAGAAAGTGACAAAGCAGGTTTTATTGAGAGGAGAAAACAGCTCCCATAGTGGGAGGGGACCAAGAGGGTTGCCAGTCTGGGGCTGAAACCCAGACTTATAGAGCCCTGGTGCTGAAATAGCCCTAAGACTGAGCCAATCGGCTAGCACTAGCTGTGGGCTTATTGGTTGGCACCAGCTGTGCTGATTGGTCAGTACTAAGGACCAGTCAGCAGGAGTTAGGGATCTAATGGTGATCTGATTGGTCAGTACTGGATAGCAAGCTCATTGGTTGTTTTTCTATCCTATCCCAGCAGTGAGTACTTAAGCTCTAGCTTGCTCTCAGTTCACAGGGAACTTGTTTACCAATGCTAGTGAGGCCTGCTAGAAGTTGGCTACATTGTTACCAGTGGACCTGCCCTGTTTGTCTGCCTAGCCTTTCTCTAGCTTCTCCTCTCTCTCAGTGATGTTGTCATAAGCCAAAGACAGCTAGCAGCTATTAGAAGCTGGAAAAGGCATGGGATTGATCTATTTTTTCTGGAGCGTCTATAGGAAAAACAGTATTGTTGAGACCTCAACTTTGGAATTCTATCCTCCAGAAATGTGAGAGTACATTTCTGTCATTTTAAATCACTGACTTGTGTAATGCCATGACAGTCACATGGAGAAATATACATACTCTTAAATGGTATAGTGTAGGGTGGGAAAGAGGATTGATAGATCAATAGATAGGTAGTTAGGTAGATAGATGGCATACAGAGAAGAAGAAGGAATAGAGTGTGGGGAGATAGACTATTGTTAAAATTGAGTAAAATAAGAATCAATGCTAAATATGAATAGTAAGTATACAAAAGTTTCTTGACCTATTTGTAATATATTTGTATGTTTGATAAATCAAAATCAAAACTCACAAAGATTAATCAGAAAAACTGATACATATTATTTTTATATAAGTAATTTCTAAATAGGGATTTCTAAAATACATATTTTTAAAACTTAACATTTGCCCACATTTAGATGAAATATTCTTAGAATTTATGAGCATATTATATAGGACATAAAGGAGGGATACATTTACTAGGTGACAATGTTTCTTCCAGGCTTACTTGGAGAGGGTAATTTACCTCCAATGTTTTCCCCAACTAAACTCTAAACTCTGTAAGAGGATAAATGTAAGCAAAAAACAGGCAATCCTTTAAAAAATTTAGCATGATTCCAGGCACAAGTTAGAAATCCATTAGGTATTTATTGAAAATCATCAATGAAAGAATAAGTATTACATACACATTATAAAATAAACATTATATTTATTTCTTTTTAAAAAATTTGTAATTTTTGGTCATTTTTTTCTATTAGGTGGAAATACATTTTTGCTATATATTTTTACTTGTTTATTATGTGTGTGTATGTAAATTTACTTTTTCAATCTTTCACAACATTTGCATTGAGATAATGGAGAGAATGACTTCGAGATTTCTATAAAATATCATAATATTAAGGTGTTCTGGAAATACTAGCAGGGTCAAACTTTGGGGAACATAGGGCTCAATGATTTAAGGGAAAAACAGTAATAGGACCAAGGATGAGGCATTGGAGAGAAAGTTTGATTTTTTACATGTGACTGATAAGCTTCTTTATCAGAAAAATATTTATTATATCTTAAATAAAAATCTATAACATATTCTGCAGTAGATTTTTATTAAGTTATTTCATCTAATAATTTTATTGTTGCTATAAGACAGGTATTATGATTCAAAATTTTAAGATGAAAAAATTAATACTCAGAAAGTTTAAATATTAAACTCAGTGACAGATATGTCCAAAGCTGGTTTTACTAAAAAGCTAGGTACCTATACAGTGTACTATTTTTTTTATTTTCAAATGAATAAATTGTATTCTTTATTTCCTCAACTGTAGAAGAGGTTAGAGTAGATACTTTCTCATGTCACCTTTCAACATCAGTTTGAATCACTATGAGACTTACTAAATATTAAATTTACAATAGAGAAGGGGAGTGCCCAAAGTTCTTGGTATGAGTTTGGTGTTTTCAAAATTATATTTTAAATTAGTTTTTATATATTACAGTGGCTTGAATTGAGACACTTTTCCCCAAAAAAAGATATACCCAGTCCTAATGCACATTACCTTAATTTATGATGCTCTTCGGAAATCACACGGTTCACAACATGATCTTCCTTTAATTTTCAATATTGGCTCTATTTGTTACTTGACTAGACTCCAAAGCATGTGTTTAGAAAATAAAATCGACATATAGAGAATATATGTAAAGTCTCTGGGATGTTCATGCCCTCTCTCCCTAATTTTTTTCATTATTCCATGGGCCAGAGAGTATGCACCTCAACAAGAATCTCAGTGTGAAAAGACAAAGGTCCAGAAAGAGAGAGTGGCCCATTGGATGAGAAATTTCAAGATCCTAGATCACATTTCACCAAAGGTTGAAAGTTCTCCATGGTATAGTGTGTCTTTGGCTGTTAGGTCAAATGGGTCATGACTGAGATTGCTAAAACCATAGTCCAAGAATCAATATCCTCTTGTTTGGATCATAACATGGTATTGTCTATGCTCCTATGTTTCTTACTTTATGTCCAGTGAAATTTCAGTTTCTTTTTTAATATAATTACTCAAAATTATCTGCTTTCAATTTGCATTATTTCTCCATTAGGAACTGGAAGATAAAAATCCTAATTTATTATGGGGACTCTCTGCTGCTTAACTAATTTAAAGCAGGTATTTCATCTTGTATTAATGTTTGTCTCATTTTAATCTTTACTTTTATTTTAGTTTATATAATATATTACATTGATCTATGCATATATAAGGTGTTTCCAACATTGAGTGAAATAATATATTTGAGTATATAAACATTTAAAACTTTGCATAAAAATATATTAAAATGTTAAAGGACAAGACTATAAAAATAGGTGTAATATATAAATCATGAATTTACATATCTTACATATAGAGAACTTGTAAATGAATAACAAAACATTAAAATTTAAAAAAAACCCACGAAACCAAATAAAGCATAGAGAAAATAATTGAATAGTAAAAAAAGAGAATAGTATTAAAAATGTCTGAAAGTGTTATGATGATCCTTTCCGGCTTAATAATCATAAACAATTCAGAGGGAAGAAATCAAAAGTAAGGAAGAAAGGAAGGAAGAAAAAAAGAAAGGAGAGATGGAAGGAGGAATGGAGAGGAGAAGAGATATCAGAAGGAGAGAGAAGAAGAGAAGACAAAAAAAGGAAGGATATCATCATACCTTTGAAATTGATGCATTTCTTAAATATGGTAATGTACAATGGTAACTGAAATTAACATAGATTGGTTGCCAGAATGTTTTTTTTTTTGTATTTTAATCTTTAATGCTGACCTCTGTTTTTGCTTTCTTATTGATTCTTACATTTTCCAGAGACAAAAGCAAAAGATAAAAGTGTATTAAAACACTCGTTATTTCACTCCATTCTTTTATGATGTTAATTAATATAATATTTCTGGAAATCAACTCAAAAGAGAAATTAGTTAAGTCATTTCTCTTATTTGATGTCCAGAAATCTTGCCTAAATAATTATATATAATAAAAATATAATGTATGACCAAGAAAAAATGAAAACACCTTGAAAATTTCACATTAGGAAGCATGATGAGTCAAATGTGACATCTATACAAAACCAAGCATCTCCAAAACAATGTAAATTTGGGGCAACTTCATTTGTTTGGGGAATTGTCTTAATTTATCTAACTTTGAAAGGGGGTGGATCTTTTATTAGAAATTCGGGGGATTATTAAGCACCATATTTTATCTTAATTTTTAAAATAATATTTAGAAAAGAGGGGTAAGGTGTAATGCCCTCTGTACTCCCCTTGTCCAGCATTAACATGGGACCCAGTGTAGCTACCCAGTATTCCCCACTTAAGGTACACACCTCAGTTAATCTATTTTTTCTCAAAAATGTGATGAATGTGTGTGTCTGTGTTTGCTATTGTCCCATTGAAATAATTGTCTTCAGTACCTCTGAAGTTGGTTCTTCCTGGACCCTGCCTGGTTACTTATGAGACAATTTGCCCTTGGCATTTTGTCTGTCTGCTCACAGCTATTCTCTCCACCGAAGCTATTTTGCTCTTGTAGTCAATTCTCCTGGAAGGAATTGTTTTGAAATACAACCCCTGCCAGGCTCTTTTTTTGTAGGTATGTCTTTGCATCTTTGCCCTTGCCTAGATGTAACTGACGCTGGCTTCGAGGTAGCTCTTATAATGAAAGGCAGATGCAATTCATCAAGACAACAAAAGAACAATTCCAAAGGCATTTTGGAGATCATCATCAAGGCTGTCATGCCCATCACAGATCTAGAGTTCCAGGGTCTTGAGGACAGAAGGATTTCTGCCCATGGCACCAGATGAGCATAAGGCACCCATGAGACCTCAGGGCTTGCTGCCAAGTGCCCCCTTAAGTCTCTGCTCACCACACTCTGGTGCAGCACTCCTTGGTTGCCCCAGCAGTGGCTTAAGAGCACCAAGGTGTAGTTCAGAGTCCTGCTTTGGAGGGCACAAGTGTTAAGCTTTGGCAACTGGAACCACTTGGCTTTTCATGATTTAGGCTAGCCTTGTTTGAGATTCTGCATGTATCCGTCTCTCTTCTTCCAACAGGCTAGCCTTGTCATGATCACATGGCAATCATGGAAGCATAAAATAACCAAACATAGGTCCTCAAATTATCTTAATACCTCACATTTGAACAGATAAAAAGTTGTTTTTCATTGTATTGACCAATCAAGTTGCATCATCAAGCTCTGTGTTAGAAAATAAGATCATGGAGAATGAAACAAGGTAAAGAGATTGATTACAG
This sequence comes from Tarsius wallacei, assembly GCA_963574415.1. Lineage (NCBI taxonomy): Eukaryota > Metazoa > Chordata > Mammalia > Primates > Tarsiidae > Tarsius > Tarsius wallacei. Next base: position 15,881 of record CAUYQG010214629.1, on the reverse strand, counting down.
AGAGGAATGAAGAACAGGTATTTAATACAATTTATCACGTGTGGTAAGAAAAGAGAGGTCATTTTTTATTTTGCTTGACTTTGTTCTGATCAGTCAAATAAGCATCCTTCATGCCTGTGTATCTCCAAAATACAGCCCACACTATAAGCAGGACATTTTCATCAATATTAATATTTCTCCAACTTCAGATGTAAAAAATAAAAAATAAAAAAATAAAAACTTTGATTCCTTCCTGTGTTCAATTTCTTTTTGTTCCCTCTCTAAGCTGTATCATACTGAGTAATGATATAAATAATAAACGCTATTGTTAAAAATGATTTAGAAGACTTAGTCAAGCACCTTGATCGCTAGAGAAAGGAAATAAGTAAAATATTATTATGCATCAAATCTTTCTTCTAAAAATTTTTCCTCTTGTACTTTAAAAGGCAATTGAGGATTAGAACACCGTCTTGTACAGTGGCACAGCTGTGAAGTTAGAACATCATATCTATCAGAAAGAAACTCATAAAACAACAGTAACAATATTGCATTAAGTCTCAAGTGTCTATGTCAGAAACTGAATATTAGAGTTAGAAAAAGAAGGAAATAAATCTATAAAGTGACAGTTCTTAAAATAGAAGGTAATAAGTATTTCTTTTTTTCTAAACAAAAAGTAGACTGAAATTATAATAGCGGTTCTTTTACTATTATACTGATTGAAATTTTGCATTGCATATTATAAATAGTCTAATCATTCCTAAAGGATTATAGCAAAACAGCAACATTTAGGTCACGGTGAAATATCTATCTGCAAAACCTATGATAGCCTGTAATAGCTTGCTTGACATAAGTAACTCCATTTTATAATGGATCTTCCATCTTTTTTGTTTGTTTGTTTTTGTTTTTGTTTTTGTTTTTGTTTTGAGTTGGAGTCTCACTCTGTCGCCCAGACTGGAGTGCAGTGGATCTTCCATCTTAACCCAGAAATAATCCCCTTATGTAACCTTTAGTAATCACACTGCACACCCACATTCCTACTCCCCTCGGTGCTTGGAAACTCCCTAGTTGCAACTTCTGCATCTAATCGAACTGTCCAATGTTTTGCCAAGAAAATGTAAGTTAAACTGTACAGCTTATGTAATTTTTGCCTTTATATACTCTCTACTTACTCTGTTTGGGACCGAGAGTTCTTTGGACACTAGTTCATTCTTGGTTACTGGCTTCAGTAAAGGGCTCACAATTGGACCCTTTCTGCATGTTGGCATCTCCTTTCTTGCTATTTGGCTGTAACGTTTGGAGGCCCCAGTGAGATAGTTGCCAGTCTTGGGAGGTGGCCTCGCTCCCATTCTCCCTAGCTTAGTGGGGAAGGTATAGGGGAGGTGCCCCCTGGAATGTTCCAGAGCCCCATAACCTCTCATGTGGCTCAGAGGGAGTTGAAATGACTACTAGCTTCCCATTGCCTCAAAGTTCCTGAGTCTGTCTGTGCTCTCCTAGGAGGTAAGAATCTGTTTAATCTGTTTAATCTATATGTGGTTACAACTAAGGAGGATGAAGCCTGATGAGGTCGCTCCTTAGACTCTGTTTGTTGACCCAAGATGTTGACAGAATAGTGTCTCAGTTTAGTATCTGGTTTCTGTTTGAGTACCCACTTTGCCTTCTGATTGCTTATGACGTTGGCCCCTTTCCATTCTTTGCGTCTTTGTTGTGCTCTTTACTACAGGGCTTGCCTCTGCTATACCTTTAGATTGACATTTAGGTATAAACTTTTATTAGCTTTTGCTTATCTCTTTGTAATTGAAAGTCTGCTTCTCATCAGGTGCCTCCTGTGATTTACTGATTTTTAACAATATGGGGGCTAAGGCCTCCAAGTCTATAAGTCCCCTGGACTGTATGCTAAGAAACTTCTCTGTCAGGTTTGCAGAGAATTATGGAGTACGTCTCTCAAAGGGCAAGCTCCAAACCCTCTGCAAAATTAGTTGGTAATGTTGGATGGTCCTTTACAGGGTCTCTGGGTGTTCATGTTACTCAGGTTGAATTTATTAACAAGTTCTGTTTATGGCCATAATCCTGTTTTCTGGTTTCAGAGCTCTGATTTTGATTTTTAAAATTTTCTTTAAGTTTGTTTTTGTCTTTCTCTCTCCCTTTTCCATTGGTATTGTTTATACAGTTCAGCCAGTTCTAACTAAAAATGTAAACATCATTTAAACCTGCACAGCTTTTATTGAACTGCCTATTGGGACAAAGTTTAGCCATCCAAGCTAATTCCAATTTTTTCAGAAATATAATTTAAATTTGGATATCTTAAAAATAATAATAATAAACTTGTTGCTGTTTTATGGCTGAAATTTTTAAAAAATGTTATTAAATCTAGATTTATTTAATTATGTTTACATGTATACCTGTTATATGTTTTGTCCAGCACGCTACCAAATTGGCTTTCAAGTAAATGAGTGCTCATAAAATGCATAATGATTAATAATAATATTAAAAATATATCTTTAAAACTGTCAACATACATTTCATCAAACATTATAAAATTATAAGCCTAGCCAAGACCAGGATAATCTCTGTTTATATAAGTGCTTTGTTATAAGTATGACTAATTTAAAATTGTTGATTCCAAACCACTAAACCTTCTGAATTATCAGTAAAGTGCTAAAAACTGATTGACCAGGAAATAGTTTTCATAAGTAATTAAGCAAGCTGTTACAAATAAATTTTTTTAAATGAATTAAACAATGCTTATGGGTAAACTCTTCATGTGATTTTAAAAGTCTCAAAATTATTTTAAAGGTCCATTAAGTGTCTGAGTTACTTTCAATTAAAAAAGGGAGCTATAATACGGAAAAAATACAAGGACAACAAAGTCCAAGCATGTCACTGTCAATGGTATGTGAAAATCAAGATAAGAATCATGAAGGGAAATTTATGAAGAAAAAAATCTTGGTATATAATCAAGTTAGTTATAATTTTTTTCTCCTGTTCTAACTGCCGTTATGACTTAAAAGACAGTGCAAATTTGCTAACAGCCATTTGTAATTGCTCACAGTTAATTGTAATTTTAATTTGTTTTTCCACCCAAACTTACAAGTGCTCTAATAAATTTTTTTTCAAACTTTACCATGTGTTAGCACATTAATGTTAAATAACACCACTATTTGTTATATCAGGCTTGCTAAAGTTGTATTTTATAAGCAAAAGGATAAATTACCTCTTATGCCTAATTAGCACCCTCTTATAAAACAGGCAAAGCTTTAATTGCTAAGCACCTTCTATGACATGATAAGGTTTAAAAACTGACCTATGCCTAGTGCAACTGCCAGATAGATAAGGTACTGGGTACTCTAGGTGAGCACAGTGAAAATGAGAACTGATCACTCTTACCTAGTAGCTGCATTGTAGTTCTAGTTGTAAGGCATGGACAATTTGTGCCTTGCAGCTGAAACTACAATTTAGTAATTTTTAAGGATTTTTAACAACTTTGTCCATTGATAATTATAAATAAGTAGGGATAGATCATTACACATCCATGTGTTCTGTTCATTCTAAAGGGTTTTGCATCAGACTATCACAAACAGAGAAATGGTTAAAAAGTTTCATATGTATAACCTATTAAAAATTAAGCTTTTAAGTTTTTGCTAGCCAAAACAAAACAATGACAACATGGAGGGCAGCAGAACCAGAGGACCAAAGAGGTACCCCAATTGCCAGTCACAATTAGGAACCAAAACTCTGAGTGCCCATCAAAGATCTGGTAAAAACAAATCTGCTAAGGGGATATTGTCCATTGCTCATGGGTACAGCCTGTGGGGACACTGGAAACATTGTTGCCCCAAAGAGGCCTAAGTCTACTGTATAGGCCAATAGGCCATTGGAAAGCAGGTACACTCTCTTCTGAAGAGAGAGACACTTGGCTCACAAATGATGGCTACCTATGGAGGCCCGCAAACCTGCTAAACTGCCTGGCACTGACTCACCATCACCCCAACACTCCCCCAGATAAACCAGGGTGCTGGAACCCAAATTAATTTTTAATTTAACATGGGTGCCAGCCTTCTGGTCCTGACCATTAATGTTGAAATCATATAGCTTTATCCAAAAGAATTTTACTTTTACACTGAATCATTTACACATCAGAAGGGAGATAAATAGCCTTGGAGCTGCTAGGACAAAAGTACAGTCCAGCCCAAGTACAAAAGTATGGTCCAGATATAAAGGCAGCAACATGCTCATCTAAACAATTGGACAATACAACAAAAGGGTGACCATCTTGCCTTCAAACCCTAGTAGTAACTGCCATACTAACTTAGGAAACTAATAAAATTACTTATAGACAACATATTATTGTGTACATTTTTTGTTCTATAATAAAATAACTGGTTATCTAAAAAAATTGAAGGGGTTGTATTTCCTTATTAAAGTAATACTATAAAAAATTTACAAAAAAATGTATATTTCAATTTGCATTGGTAAATTAAAGGTTTTGGATGGAATTATTTTCACTTTTCTAGCATTGTTTCAGGGACAATGACTTTTTTCACCATTGTTTACCTAATAATTTTTGCCTGTACTCTCACTTGGTATTTTATTAAATCCAAATAATAATTGGTTTAAGTCACACTGCTTCCAATATGTGCCCTTGGAAATAAATAGGTAGGGGACATATCTATGGCCCATCTCAGCAAGAAGCAGTTACAGAAGATTGATCTTTGTCCCAGTTCCCAGAATCATAAAAATATTTTCAAGGGCAGAAATGGGAAATAAAAGGACAGACCAAAAGTGAGAAGCCATTTTTAGTTTGCTCTGAACCTTACCACAATAATAAAAATAGAGGCTGTGTCCTAGAAAAATACATACTCTAAGTAAAAAGTAACTTTGCCAGTTTTGTCTTTTTAGAAACCCAGACTTCTCAAGTATAACCCACATTAACCTGTTCCAATGTACCCCTCCCTTAAAAAACTTTCCAATCAGTCTCTGTTAAAATATCTTCAATATCTCCAACAGGTTCAGGCAGCTGTTCACTCTAACGTCTAGGTTGTCTGGCCAACTCTGTCTTCCATGCCTTGTCATCCCTTCCATCCCGGGAACTTGGTCTTTGTCAAAAAGTTCCAGAAGAAAACACTGACCCTTGCCTGGAAGGGACCCTTCAGGTCATCCTCACCACCCTGACAGCATTCAAGGTTGATGGAATACCAGCTTGAATTCAAAAAAGCTAAAGACAATGACGTTGCTCCACCAGCCTGCTCAGCCAACTGAGCAACAGTCAGGAATCCTAAAAACACTCTCAAAATCACCTTCCGAGCCTGCCATCCTGCTTCAACTGCACCATGGGCTGACCTACAGCTGAAATGTGAGATTCCAACTGCCTGGAATAGACTATTTTTACTGGTTAATAATTCCCTGAATGTACTGTTATCACCCCTTAACCCTCGCCTTATTTATCGCAATTACCCTAGCTTTAGGCATAGCATTGGTGGCCACAGACTGGACATGTGGCGAAAAGTCCCTGTTAATGCTACCTTATCTCCTATGCATAGAATGTGTTACTGCACTACTGTGCTCACAATAAGATTAACTTGGTTTACTTTACTTGGAGAGTCTAAAGACACCTTGTACTCTTTCTTCCTAACCTCTTTCACAACGAGAGAGGTCCTAGCTATCCAAAACTGGACCCATGGTTCACATCTGGTTCAGTTTAAGGTAAACCTTCCTGACCTGCTACAAATGGAAAAAAAATATATATATCTATTTGGAAACCTGTATGGTAGACAAAACCCTTACTACACTGAATCATGTACATAGTGGGCAACCCCCAATTATGTAAGAGATGTAGACATTTATCTCTGCCCCAGTAACCCCACTGACTGCAGTTATACTCAGGAAAATGACTTCTTTTGCCCAGACTGGATATGCATCACCATTGCAACTTATAGTGGGGGCCTAATGACACATCTGAAATGATCCTTTGGTCAAATGCTGGCCCAGAATGACTTATATACATAAAGATTACTGATCCTCTCCATTCTTCCTGGAGTACAGGAAATACCTGGGGTGTATGACTTTACATAAACAGTTATGACTGTGGCACATTTTTCACTATATGACAGTACACATTTGCCTACAAAGCCATGGCCAAACAAATAGGGTCATTGACAGAGTTGAAAAATTCCTTGTTCAGTTACCACCAACCTCCACCTCAGCCTCTGCCTTCTGCCAGCCAAGCCAGTACCCCGGCTTCACCTCAACAGCTCCCGAGTTCATCTTGACTGCTTCCAAAACTGGTCCACCAATCCCCTAGTCTCTTTCCTATGTTAACTAATATGCACCATCTGCTTAATGCCACTATGCCCCAGTTGGCTTCAGATTGCTGGCTCTGCTTAAAACCAAAACCCCCATACTATGTGGGCCTAGGATTTGAAACTCCTATCATCAGCAACACAGACAAAAGTAAATGTTCTTCAGAAATGGTTCACATTACTCCAGGTGATGTAACTGGTAAAGTCTCCTGCCTTGTAACTCCAGTCTTCAAGCTAACAACTTCTCCATTCTCTGATATTTGTAACTTATCCCTCACCCTAACCATGGCCGAATCCATGGCCTACATGGCCCCTGTCAACACCTGGTTAGCTAGTTCTACAGGTCTTACAAAATGTGCTACTACCAAAAGGTTAATTAATCAATCTACTTTATATATTACTGTTTATGTGCTACCTCAGGTTTATGCTTATAGCGGTCCTGAAGGAACTCTTCTACTCAATTCCCCAGGTCTTCCAATTGCTCATTCAAACCATGCTGTTCTCTTGTTATACCTGCCTTAGTTGGGCTAGGTATAGCAGGAATGACTGCAATCGGCACCACTGCTTTGGATCATGGAGAACTAGGTCTATCTAACCTTGCCCAATAAATTGATGCTGACCTAGGTAACCTAAAATTTTCCATGAACCAATTCCATGAACAGGTAGAATCCCTGACTGAAGTTGTCCTCCAAAATCGTAAAGGCCTAGACTTACTTTTCCTATCCCAAGGAGGACTCTGTGTAGCCTTCGAAGAAGCTTGTTGCTTCCAGGCCAGCATATCAGGGGTTATTAAAAACATCCTCCAGAGGGTCCAAGAAAATTTGGACAAACAACAAAAAGAAAGGGAACCAACTAAATCCTGGTTCCAATCCTTGTTTGACTGAAACCCATGGCTAACAACTCTTGTTACTGGTCTAGTTGGACCCCTCCTACTTCTCCTCCTTGGTTTGCTCATAGGGCCCTGCATAATAAATTAGATTATTCATCTTGTCAAACAATGAATCAGTTCTGTAAATATTCTTATGACGGATGAGTCAGCACATTGACTCATGAACAACTAAATGTCTATAGATGAAACGTCTATCTGCAAAACATATAATAGCCTGTGATAGCTTGCTTGACATAAGTGACTCCATTTTGTAATGGATCTTCCATCTTAATCCAGAAATGACCTTATGTAACCTTCCCATAATCACACCACATGACCTTATGTAACCTTCCCGTAATCACACCACACACTCACGTTCCTGTTCCCCTTGGTGCTTGGAAACTCCCTAGTTGCAACTTCTGTACCTAATCAAACTGTCCAATGTTTTGCCAAGAAAGTCAGTCAAACTGTACAGCTTATGTAATGTTTGCCTTTCTATACCCTCTACTCACTCTGTTTGGGGCCAAGAGCCGAGAGTTCTTTGGACACTAGTTTGTTCTTGGTCACTGACTTCAACAAAGGACTCACAATTCAACACTCTCTGTGTGTTGGCATCTCCTTTCTCACTATCTGGCTAGAACAACTGCATCAAAACAAGCCTTGATCAACAATTATAAGAGACAACTAATTTAAACTTCTCAAGCATCTCTTCCCCTTTTTTAAAAATTTACCTTGATATTTAGAAATGACATGCTTATAATATGTTTAATTATTTTTTTATTTTACATCTTATTTACTTCCTAGAGTAAAAATACACATTTGCATTTCTTATTCTGTATCCTATACACTTCTTTATCTCTACCTACACTCCAATATAGCCCATTACTGATTTAGCTAGGCAATCAATGCACAAGCTTTTCACTATAATGACTACATATTTATGAATATGAAAATATTTTTACAGCTATGCTAGAAATATCTGCCCTTTACTATAAAAATTTTGTTATTTTCCTGGAGTAAATACTTTTCTTGCTTAATGTATTAATTTTCCATATACTTTTTATCAATGTATCCCTAGGTCCTGGAAGATAGCTCTCCAACCTATAAATCATGAGAACTATGTCAATTTAGTTTCCTTTTCTTCTTCCTCTCAGAGGCAATTTTCCTCAGAATTTTAAATGCATTGTTTTATGATCTTGAAACTTTTATCTCACTGTTTAGAAACTTCATGCTGCTTATTTACTAATGCTTTGCATGTACTCTTTCCAATCCTTTGCATTTTTCCTATAAAGGTATGAGATCTTTTTTTTTTTTTTTTTTTTGAGTTGGAGTCTCACTTTGTCACCCAGACTGGAGTACAGTGGCCGCTCCCAGCCACTGCAGCCTTGACCTGCTGGGCTCCGGCAATCCTTCCGCCTCGGTCTTCCAGCAGCTGGAACTACAGGCACGCACCACCATGTCTAGCTAATTTTTTGATTTATTGTAGAGATGAGGTCTCACCAAGTTGCCCAGGCTGGTCTCGAACCCGTGGGCCCAGGCAATCCATTCACCTCAGCCTCCCAAAGTGCAGGATTACAGGCTGAGCCACCGAGCCCAGCTTGAGATCTCTTTTTATACTGAAATTTCTCAATAATATGCTTTAGCTTGGCTTAGCTTGGCTTTGATAAATTTTCTTGAAGTATTCATTTGATAATATTTTTTCTCTCATTTTTGCCATAGGAGTTCAAAGTCTAAATTCTTATTAAGTGTTGGACTTTGTAAATTGAACCATTAAATTCTTAGTTGTTTTGTATTGTGTATCAAGCTATCCACATTTTATAGATTCCTTTAACTTGATCTCCTAATCTTTTCATTTTATTCATTTTTTACTGTATTCTTACTTTAATTATCATAAACTCTTTATCCTCTGATAAATATTTTCCTACATTTGAAATGATAATATTTTCTTAAATTTTGTTTTTGTTTGTTTGTTTTTTACTGCCTTCCCAATTCTAGCCATTCTTCAAATGTGGTGAGAATTCTTAGTAACTAGACATATTTTTAAATGAATCAGCACTACACTGTAAGCTTCTTAGACACACAATAAATTTTTTAAGTAATTAGTTTCAGTGGTAGTTAATTAGGCTGGGCATTTTAAATATTAGTAGGAAACTACAACTTTTAACAGATATGTTTTATCTCTTTGGCTGGATGGCTTCACCTGAGAGAAATCTTTCCATTTCTTGCCTTAGGAGAGCATATTTACTTTCAATAATTCTGAATTTTTATCTTCAGAAATCTGTGTATGTTTAGTTATACTGAGTAAGTATAGGGAATCTAATTGCACTGTTATCACTCTGTTTTTACCTTACTTTATTTGCCAATGCTTCAAAGTAGCTACAGTCTTTATTTCCAAATATTTCTGGGGATCTTGGGAGATAAATATGCTTGCATGCATGTTAACAATCAACTTCCTCTATTCACTTGCTCAAGAAAAGCTCACTTGTTTTCCAAATTCTAACGATTAATGCTATTATCTGCTTTTGCCTCTCCATTCTGAGGGCCCAAATACTTATTTTTTAATGCCTTTACTCTGTGCTTAGTGTAGTTGAATCAAAGAAAGGTTGGAATTAAACATATACTTAATTTATAACTAACTAAAATCATGATGATTAAAAAATTAAATATATATTTTGTTAAATATGTGACAGTTTTCAGTATCAAAATAGGATTTTCAATGCTGGCCCAATTAAGAAAATTTTCATTGCTGGCCCAATTTTGACAAATAACTTGGAGGGGGATTAAGCATTCCAGAAGAATAAGCCAATGGTTAAGCCACAGAATAGTAATGTATCTAGTAATTTTGAGATTAAAGGAACTCAGAGGAACTGAAATATCTTGGATAAAAGAAAAAAGAAAAATAAAAAATAAGAAATGAAATGATATTTGAGCAATAGGCTTATACTTTTTAAAAATAGCAAATAATTGTAGAGTGCCAATCATAGTCATTTTATATTCTGGTTTAGGATTACTCTAGGTGCTGTAATAACAGCAGATCAGGTGAAAGATATTGGTGGCTCAGATAAAGGAAGTAATCATGGAGGTGACAAAAGGGTTTGGATTATGGATATAGTTTTTCAAAAGGGAGGAAGGAGAATTCACTGATTAATTGGAAGTAGAATTTGAGGAATGAAATACAAGTGTAGGAAGAGTTATAGATTTTTGACTGAGAGGTTAGAAGAAATGCATCATAATCAATGAAAGAAGAAATTTAAATAATATAATAAGGAACTATATATGCATATACTTATATATTATACATATACACTTATATAAATATATATGTATATATACTTGTATATATAAGTGCACACACACACACACACATACACACATATATACTTACATAACAGGTTTTGCAGGAAAGATCAGAGTTCAATTTTGGATGCTGATATTGTAGTGTCTGAGACATGTACAGCAGGCCGCCAGATGTAGAAGTCTGGAGTTTGAAGGAGAGTTCTGAGCTGGAAAGTACACAGAAGAGTGGTCAGAATCTATACAACATTGAAAGTCATGAGCCTGAATATGACCACTTAAAAAGTGATACTCTCGTCTTTACATACAGAGAAGATACCATAACTCTTGGTCCTGAATAATGTCAATGTTATGGACCAAGGGAGAGAGTCAACAAAAGAGATTAAGGGAGAAAATTAGGTATGACATTTTCAATATTTAAAAATATTTTGGAGTAATTGTAGATTTACATTATTTTTTTAAATACAGAAGAATATCCTTTTCAATAAATGGTGCTGGAAAAATTGAATTACCATATGCAGAGCAGAAGTATAAGACTGAAACCATATTTTTCACCATATGCAAAAATCATTTCAACTCAAGATTAATTAAATACTTAAATGTGAGACCTGAAACTATAATATCACATCTTCAAAATAAAAAATTCAAAATAAAATAAACTACTGGCAGAAAATCTAAGGAAAAAATTATTTTGCACAATGGTTTAGACAAAAAAATTTATGACTAAGATCTCAAAAGCACAAGCCATCAAAACAAAAATAGACAAATGGAACTTAATTAAAATAAAAAGCGCCTGTATAGCAAAAGAAATAATCAACAGAGTGAACAGACAAGCAAGCAGGATGGGAAAGAAAACATTTGCTACATAAGCATCATATAGGCCATTAATAATAACCAAAAATATCCGGGCTCAGTGGCTCAGCCTGTAATCCCAGCACTTTGGGAGGCTGAGGTAAGTGGATTGCCTGAGCCTGTGGGTTCGAGACCTCAGCTCTACAATAAATCAAAAAAATTAGCCAGGCGTGGTAGCACGCGCCTGTAGTTCCAGCTACTTGGAAGGCTGAGGCGGAAGGATTGCCAGAGCCCAGCAGGTCAAAGCTGCGGTGTCCAGGAGCAGTCACTGCAATCCAGTCTGGGTGACAAAAGTGAGACTCCAACTCAAATATTAATAATAATAATAATAACCAAAATTTACATGGGGCTCAAACAATTCAACAACAATCCCCCCAAGAAATAATCCCTATTGCAAAGTAATTAAAGGACATGAATAGACATTTTTCCAAAGAAGACATGAAAATGGTCAACAAACACATAAAAAATGCCCAACATCGTTAATCATTAGAGATATACAAGTAAAAACCACAATGATGTATGATCTTTCACTGGTCAGAATGGCTATTAATAAAGACAAAAAGAATCACAGATGCTGACAAGGATGCAAAGGAAAAGGAGCACGTATACATTGTTGGAGGAAGTGTAAATTAATACAACCTCTATGGAATGCCTTGTGGAGATTTCTGAAAGAGCTAAAAGCAAAATTACCATTCAGTCTAGCAATCCCTCTACTTTGCTTGCTGATTTCAATCCAAATATAGTCTTAGTCTCTGTTGCTTTCAGTCTCTAATCTCAGAGAGTCTAGACCCTCTTTTTAAAAACCCCATCCATTAAGTAGATTTATTTTTATTAGCTCAAAGATAACTGATTAGGAACTTTAATTACATCTGAAAATTTTCTTCAATTTTGCCATACTCTTTCATTTAGAAGAAAGTAACAGATTTTGTACATATTTATTGTGAGAGAATTATATAAAAGTGTTGTCCACTGAGATCATCTTAACTTATGTATATTACAAAAGTTATCTGCAGTAATTTATCAGTAGGAGTGAGTGAGAGAAGTCTGGGAAAATTTGAGAAGAGTAGCTATAGTAGCCTCAGTAAAAAAGTCCTTCATAAGCTCACACTATAAGTGCAAGATATTCATATGAAAGTTATAGTGTTATGTATTTGAATACATTCATGTAAATATACATTTAAACTAAAAATAAACATATAGGTAACCACAGTCAATTTTGCTTTAAAAGTGGGTCATATAAAAATTACCCAGGAATAAGGTAATAATATTTTATCTATTTTATCTGCTAACTACACTAAATATCAAAAGAGGTGAGAAAATTGCCGCAGGCTATAAAATCATTTAGAAATATAGACATAGAACATAATATTTGTTTCTCTGACTAACTTCCAGTATTATTTCTACTAAAATATTCACCAAATAGACATATTTTAGAAAAAATATTTAATTTTACAATTTTATAGACTACTTATAGAAAAATGTCTAGGATGAGTAAGGAAAATGTAGTTATCTAGCCTTTAATACTGAGTTTTGTTTTAACTCATTATTAAACTCTAGAAAAGTAGAAGTAAATCATTCTTATTCTGATAAGAAAGACTCAGAAGATACCTAGGGAAATTCAGTCTACTTTCATGATAGAAATCAAAACACACACACTTACTTGAGGTATATATGGAATACCTAAACCAAACAAAAAAATTACATATATTGGCTTTCACAATTTTATTTGAGGAGAGGGCATCTAAACTTGATTATGACTGTCAGTAAGTCAATTTCTCTGCAATGTAGAGTCTCTCACTTCAAGGAAGGCTTGGTCTGTTTTTTAAGCGCTCACCTGATTAAATAAGACCCACTGAAGATAATCATCCTTTTAATAAGTCAAAGTCAATTTATTAAGTATTCTAATTATATCTGCAAAATAGAATAACCTTACCATATTCCATTGAATGAAAGCAATAACTGCTGGAGAGGAGGATATTACACAAGAATATTCACAGCAGTGGTGGGTTAATTGGGAGTCATCTTGGAATTCTGCCTGTCACTCAACTCTAATCTATTCTCAACACTGTGCTCAAAGTAATCTTTCTAAAATTTAAGGTAAAGAATAAAAGACTACTACATAAAGCCTTTTAGTGATTTTCCTTGGCTTAAACATCAAGTCAGAATTTTAATATGAAAAGCCTCTTGATGTCCCATGTATATATTTCTATATCCTGTCTCTTCCAACCTCTTTCTCTTCTGATTAATCTCTGTACCACGTTTAATGCTTGCATTTGGGCATATAAGCATTCATGTTTCTTTGTACAGAGTAGGTTATATCTACTCCCACATTTTACACATGACCAAGAATCATCGAGGATTTTATTCACAAATCCATACTTAAAGTCTGGTAACTGAACATACCTATAAAGCAAGGTCCAAGTCTGTCTTGCTCAATGGTATAACCTATACACCAAATATATCTAGCTCATTTTACTCACTTAATATTTTCTAAATAAATTATTGGATATTTAAATCTTCTGACACATAGTTTTTGTTTTGTTTTGTTTTGTTTTTTCCTAATGGTGCTTTTCTGTCTCAGAAGTATAAATGTCTAATTTTTCCAATCTGCTTATTTTCTTACCTTATTCTTATGTGTTTTATTTCTTTCCTCACTCTCTGCTTCTCTCCTTCCACCCTTATCTATTTAATATCTGTTTAATAACCCCCCCAAAATATTTTGTTAATAGCCACACAATAATTATTATAATGATAGTAGGAAATTTCAGCCTAACTCAATTATTTAACTAAGCTACATGAATGCTAATATTTTCAAGTACAGGATAAGCTCCAACCTTATTTTTTCTAAACATGAGAGTCACAAATACGAGTCATCTTCATACTTTTATTTTGAGGAGTTCAACCAGAACCAAAAATATCTATGCTCTCTTTTCCTTGCATCATACTAAAGAAACTATGTTTGCTATTCCAGCAAGAAAAAACATATATTCCCAAAGAAAGTTTGTAAAAATGGTGGAATGGCTAGTTTTCTTTGAGTTGTAATTAATTTTATTCTGTAACAGCTTTTTTTTAAAAAATTAAGTTGTGAAATGTTTGTTTCCTCATGATGTTAAATAGTGGTTTGAGAAACCCAAACTAGAAGCTCTCTAGAAGAAAGTGGAAAATAAATTTAGATAGATTATTTATCAATTTTGGAAATCAGTGATGTGAAAGTTGTAAATATAAATAGCAGGTTCACTCTAAAGTTATCAACAGGAATCTAATGTACTTTCATAAATAAATACTAAATACTTTTAAAAGTTTTGAAGATGTTGGACTATGCATTTTTTCCTTTAATGACTCTTAGTTATTATAAAACTCTATAATTTAAATTATTAGCACCTGAAACTTATTTACTTTTAAAAAGTTAACCAATGTTTTATTGAATGATTATTAGATATAATAATCACTTCTCAAAAAACACAGGTTATTTAGTAAATTCCAAATACTTTTTCCCACAAGAAATGGATTAAAGTTGCCCAGAATATATTGTCTCTCAAGATCTATTTGATATAAAATAAAAATAGCATGTATTTCCTCCTAAGATACAGATCTTGACAATATTGTCATCATAATCAATGTCCTTGGCTTTCTAGTCACTCTTAATTTCAACAATAAATTAACATTATTAGGTGTTAAAAGTTGGTGTATCCAATAAAAAGTAGAGATGGAGTTGCTCTAGGTATTTTATGTGAACAAAAGTCCAGAAACATCTGCTGCTTCTCCATACATTTAAACACACACACATACACACACAACTGGGAGTATTTATGAAACAATGTAGCCAAGTTAATTTACTGTCTGTGGGTGTGTTCTCATTAAGGTTCACACTGAAATAGATTTTTCTCACATGCCCTGAAAATGGAATGAGTTGACATAAAAGGACAGCATGTGAGTGATTTTTTTAAAAAAGTAGACTTGAATGCTTTATTCACCTTCATAAAAATAAAAATAAAATTATTAGGAAATCAACTAACTGTTAGGAAGTTGCTATAATATCATTATAGTGTTTGATGCTAAGATAGTATTATGTTTCTGTGGTGTGCCTAATTAATTGGCATCTGTTTCTGCCTCAGTTAAGTATATAACCTGCAGTTAAATTAAATTCAGGATTGATAATTTAAATTTTGACAATTTAGTCAATTTGGAGTTAATTCTTCAGTCTACTTCTCCAGTTCCAATTGTATTCATTATTTTTTCACCATCTATTCAATATCTAAGTTTACTTGTGCCCTATGTCTGTGGCCCATAGCAGTTGAGTTGTAATAACTTTTCTTATTTGTTTATTTATTTATTTATTTATTTATTTTTTCACCCACCTTACTTTAATCACTATTATCCAAACATTCTCATTAGAATTTCTATTTCTCTTTACTAAAAATGTCAAGCAGTCCCTTGATTATCAGGATTAATCAAACCTGTTCATCTTCTTTGTTTCTTCTTTGGAATTTGAGAACTCAAAGGTCATCTTGGTTGTCTGATAACAAAAACAATTCCTGTTTGTCTCCTCCTGAATTAGATAAAATTTACTGAAAATGTTCAGGGAAACAGAT
>CAUYQG010214627.1:0-12082 GCA_963574415.1 Tarsius wallacei | reverse complement strand
CGCTGTAATGCCTCTGCGGTGTCCGTGGACAAGTTCCGTGTGGGGGAGCAGGCCCCCTGGGAGAGATCTGGAGTCTTTCTGTGTCCTCTTCTGCGGAGGTCTCACAGACCACGCTGCCCGGTCGCCATCTTGGCCCCTCCGGCTACACGGTTTTTATATCGCTGGCTATTTTTAACGATTGAGTCAACAGTGTTGCCTGATAGAATCGATGTGGTATGTGGGAGGAAAAAAAAAAAAAAGAAGAGGGAGAGAGATGGATCAAGGAGGAATCCAAGATTTTGGCCCAAGGAACTGGAAGGATGGAGTTGCCACCAACTGAGATTGGAAAGGCTGCAGTTGGCAGAATTTTGGGGAGATGGGTCAGGACATCAGTTTAGAAAAGCAATTTTGAGGTGCCCATTAGACCTTCAAAGGAGATATCATTAATTAGACCGTTTGCTTTATGAGTCTGTGTTTGGGAACAGAGGTTTGTTTTGGAAATCATTAGCATGATATTCAACAAGGATGTGAGTTTAGACAGAGAAAAGAAGTAAAGTCTAACTGTTGAAATTTGCCAGCATTTTGAGGGCAAAGAGAAGAGACGAGATCACAGAAAATACTGAGAAGAGCTCCAGTCAATTAGGAGGAAGACAAAGGGTGGAGGAGTTTCTGGTGCCCTGGAAACTGAAGGAAGACAGTGCTTTAAGGAAGAATCAGGGGAAATTTGCACATTGGCTGGATATTGAATGACTTGCTTTTTTAGATGTACCGGTTTGAAGTTATGTTTTTTAAAAATCTTTGTTTTTAAAGCTATGTACAGAGGCATTTCCAGATGAAGTGATTGATAACCTGGGATTTGCTTCCCAAGAATCCAGCAGTGATGAAGTGGTTGGAGAGAGAGCAGTGGTGGGGGAAGTGTAGAGATGAAACAAGCCTGGCTGTGCATTGATAAAATTGTTAAAGCTGGTCATGGGCACGTGAGGACTCCTGTTATTCTTCTATGTTTGTGTAGACTTGAGATTTTCAATCATAAAAATTAAAAGGTGAATAAAAACAAACAGAAAAAAGACAGTGTTTCAGCGAGGAGAGCATGATCAACTGTGTCTGGCAGGTCCGTGTGATGAGGATCGAGCATTGACTACTGGACTGATCTACTTGGAGGTCATTGGTGGCATGATTAAGAGCAGCACTGGTGAAGTGGAAGGAGAGAAAGCCTGATTATAGGAGGCATAAGATAAAATGAGACAAGAGAAACTAAGAAATACGGCAGTTCTTCCAAGGAGTTTGCTGCGAGTGGAGCAAAGAAGTAGGACAGTAACTGGTAAGAGAAGTAGAATGAAAAATACGCCTAAATAATGTAAGAAATAATAGGATGTCTATATGGTAATTTTTGAGAAGTGATGTAATTTTTGAGAAGTGTGATGATCTGAGCAAAAGAGACTAGTATTGCTGGAGCTATAGTCGTGAATAGGTGAGAAGAGGTGGAACCTGGGACACAGGTGCAAGAATCAACTTCAGACAGAGGGAAGGTGGGTTTTTTATCTACTCAAATAGATGAAAATATACCTGTAGTAAAGTGAGAGCTGGCAGGTGAACAGGCTGAGGAGCAGGGATCGGGGGCACCCGTGGAAGTTCTCTGGCTGCTTCTGTTTCCTCAATGGAGGATGAACCAAGGGAAGGGCAAAGTTCAAAGAAGAGTGTGAAATGGATATCTGAGGGAATGGAAGAGTACCTGGACTAGGGAAATAGAGCATGGTTGCCAAGCAGTATCAGGAGCCTCCTTGAGCTTCATGGCACTGAATCCAACCTCAGACCATTCAGGATGCTGCTGTGTTTTTCTCCAAGCATGTAGAGTTGCTCGTGTGCAGATTTGGAGTAGGCAGGTCGTTGGATTTAATCAGGGTTTGGGAGTCCTAAGCAAGGATGATGAAAAGTGATGAAGTTGAGAGTGTTGAGGACTGATTGTAATGACTGACTGTGGAATTTAGCCTGTTAAGAAGGGGAATGAAGACATCAGGTGCTAGTGAAGGGTGGTAGAATCAAAGAACCCAAGAGTCCTGTTGTTGGGGTTGACATACTAAGAATAGTGATCGGAAGACCGGACGCATGGAACTGAAATGATGGAAAGAGGGCACTTACTTGATAAGAGCTAGGATTGATTAGTTTGGCCTAGGGAGTAGCTTGAGGAGAGGAGAGGAGGTTCAGAAAGAAAGAGGTAGAGATGCTGGTGAGTTCACGAGTTCACAAACTTTGAAATCTCCAAAAATTCAGACAGGAAGGAGGGAAAGTGAAGCAGGAACTAAAATTGCTTAGAAATGAGGGGCAATGTCCTGGTTGGGTCCGTGGATAACTGATAAAGTAGTAGCCTATGTAATCTGATAATGTAAGTTAATTTTTTTATAAAATGAGAAATAAGAAAGCTAATCGATTTAAGGAGAAAAGCAGAGAGAGAGGAATGGAGGGAAGGAAAAAGGGAGAAAGGGCTGGCAGGCTTTAGGGAAGATTTTAGCATGACACTGATTCAGTGGATACACCCAAACTTGCATTGGATTTTCTAGGTTGTAGTACTCAAAGATTAGTTACAGACAGACCTGGATAAATCATTGCATTTTGTATAAAGTAACAGTTTGCCAAAATGAGATTCTTTTTCCATCAGAAACTGTCAAGGTGCCCAATCACTTGCTGCTTCTTTTTTTTACAGTGAAATAAACAAGAAAATTCTTAGAAAGGTGCCAAACAATACTACAGACGAAGGAATCCAATTTAAGCATAAATGGTCCAGGCTGGCTTTATGGCAATAATAGAGCAGGTGTCTTCTCTGAAAAAAGGAGCTGAAATCTCTAAAGGATGGTGGATAGTGCCGTGTATATGTATGTTACCCTTTTATGGTTTTGCATTTTTTCCTTACTTTGACAAAAGATCATTCAAAAGTGAGCTTATTTCAATGATACCCATACAGACTTTATGCCCACAAAAGTAATTGATAGTACTTATCCTGCTGGCAGGTCAGAGGAGATGATCAAATTTTTATATTTTCACAGTTAATCCATATTGCATTCTTGATGCCAGGGAATTTTTTTTTTTTAATTTCCTGGAAATCAGGAGTGGCACTTTGGGCAGTTTCTGTACCCGTTTGAGCCCACAGATGCTCAGAAAGTGCTCAATGAGACTGTGTCTTGTAATTTCAATTTTGTAGTGGAAATGAAACCTATTTTCTTTTGGAGTGAAATAGAGAAAGGTGGCCAGGTCGAATTTCCCTGGAGTCATTTTCCTTTTCATGTTTATGAGTTGTGTCTTTGCCCGTGGTGAGCAGTGGCAAGGATGACAGCAGGTGGCTCATTTTAAAAATCAAGAAGCCAGAGGAAACCTTCCTTGAACTTTTCTAGGAAATCAGGTGAGGAGAAAAAAAGATTCAAATGAGGAAAAAAATAAACATTAAGCAAGGGATTTAAGGAATTAAGTTCTTGCTTGTACTTTTCAATACATAATAATAATATAAAAATTGCAGTAAGCTTTTGAGGCAGCTGATACTACACAAAGTGGTTTCTGTGGACTTCACCTGACATGACAAATCTCATTCATTCATTCATTCATTCAACAAATATCAATGTATGCCTTACATGCGCAGGAACTCATTCTCGGCATTGAGGCTATAATATGGAGTGTGAGTGTGCCCCCCAGGCTCTGCTTTCAGGGCATTTACATTCTAAGATGATCACCATACTGCCGTGTGTGATCACCGTACTGCCATGTTGTCACTGCAGGTAGCAGGCACTGAAGTCGTAGTGTGATTCCTAGGGACTGTACATCTTTAGGAATTGGTGGGGAGGAATAAAGAGTTTCTATCACTTGGTATAAATTTCTTGAAGCTCTTCAGTGTAAGAGAACCCTCACCCTATTTTCTGTTAGAATATAATCTATTTCCAAAAAAGTTAGAAATTAATATTGAAAATTTGCAAGATTCTCCCCAGAATTGTAAGTACAGACTGCTCATAACCAAATACCTGGCTTCTGCCAGCCCTCGCCAGCCTAGGGGCGCTTCGTGCTGCAGAAGTGTGTTTCTGGAACTTTCCCACCAAACAGTGCTTTGAGTGCACCCAGATCCATCTCCTAATGGCCGTGTTCTGAAGTACAAATAACATCCAGGCAGGGAACTCTTCTCCAGTCCCCTGTAAAGATACAGGTCTTCCCCCAAAGCTGTTGGCTGTATTTTGATGCAAAAGAGAATTTAAATTTATAGACTTTTGTTCCCCAAAATCAATGTATCTTTTTTAAATTTTGTTTTATTAGTCAATCTGTTTAAATGATTGACTTTTTAATTTTATTAGTCAATTTTAAAAAATGCTTTTATTTCTAAGTATTTGTCTCCTAAACTTTATGGAGAAAGGCTAGTTGAGTTTTACTCAGGTTACAGAATTAGCTTCATGAGAAAGACAGGGAAAAATTATTATTATTATAACAGTCTCTAGTAAGTGTCTAAAAGACAGAAGTAATCCAAGAGTACTTTAAATACTCTAGAAATACAAACAACAAAATGTCAGTGTGAACAGTCTTGTTTGGCTTCAGAGTAACTTAATGTTCTTGAGAACTCCCTTCTGGTTTGCTGACGACTCTCTGCTTTGCCTAGGATGACTTCCCAGGCAGGCAGAGTATGTAACACTCTTCAGGACAGACGTTGCAAACGCAAAAGTAACTTGAATTCAGAGCTTCTAATTTTAACAGTTTACCACCATATGATCAATCTATAAATTGTCTATAAATAGAAACTTCTAGCTGGCCAGTTGTTCCCTACAAAGCCTTGTAGTAGAAACCAAAATAATACAAACACCTTACAATAGCCATGTCATTGGTGGCAAATAAAAAGACAAGGCAACTGACCAGCAGAGCCAGAGGAAAGAACTGGAGGTCAGAAAGCACAAAGGGCTCTGCAGAAAGGACGAAAGACTTCATTCCAGATGCTCAAAGACACAGGATAGCTGGTGTCAGCGGGGGATTCCTGGGCAGCTTAGGGACTAAGAAGGCGCAGGCTTTGGTTTACTTAAAATACCAGTTATGCACAAACCAGAATCGCAGGTGTCTCCATAGGATGTATTTCCCCACAGGTTCCTAAGTAAATAGAGGCTAAACAGAAGAATAGATAGACAAATTAAATGATGAATAAACAGCCATTATCCATACAGCTTTAAAGGCTTAAAATGAATGAGATTTTCATTGTGTGGTTTCCACCCATTTGGTGTGAGCACACGTGAGTGTGAGTGTGTGTGTGTGTGTGTGTGTGCGTGTGTGTGTGTTTCTTTTTCGAGTTGCAGGGAAAATGCATGGCAAAAATGATGCTTGAATAACAAGATTCTTATGTGTTTCACTGGCTGAGGGCAGGGAGACAAGAATGGAGGAAATAACAGAGAGGAAATGTGTAAAGTATTTGATTGGAAATGACCCTCTTCCCTCCCCCAGCATAAGGCATCGAACTAAGAGAAAGCTAGTTTTGAGAAGTTGAATTTTTTAAGTTAAAAATGGGATATGCAGCCAGTTTCTTGCTTTCCCAGGAACTCTTTTATGTCCAACTGCACAGTCTCTATCTTCCTCTAATCCTTTTCAGTCTTCTTGCCCTTTGCCCCCACATGACCTTTGGCACATTGCCTCCTGACCTTAAAAATGAGGAGTTCAGAGTTTCAGGGAGATTTTGATGAAACCACCTGCTGTTCCTCTCTACCATTTTCCCACCGCTGAATTCAAATAGAACGGCAGAGGGTATAAATATGCTAATATTCTGAATCACACCAAATCCCTAACTCAACAATTCCTGTGAGCAAGGACAGTTATAGGGATGGGTTTGAGTCGTAGGGATGGGTTTGAGTTCATATTTCTCCCACCACTACCAACTGGAATGGGAATGGGAGATCTTGTGGATGGACGTGGATACCAATTCCCATTCTCATACAGAAAAAGTGCAAGAGGCCAAATTCTTACACGGTTAGCCAATTTAATATTGTGCTTTGAGGTTGAGACAACTCTCGATTTTCTCCTCCAAAACTTGGTTTTCGTGGGTTATGCACTGGTAGACTCCAAACAGAAAACCGGACGATTTTGTTGTCTAAAATTTGGCTTTTATAAATCCAACCCTTTAGACATACAACTCTAAGAAGAAAGGGTCATGTCTATGTATTCTGAGATAAAGTGCTGTTTAGTTTTGAGAACGAAGTCAGACAATCACAGCACGGCATTTGAGCTGTCAGTGCTGATGAGACATAGCCACAGCTGGCCAAGGCAGGGAAGAGAACAGGCGAGATAGGTGAAGAACCTCAGCGGTTCTCTCAGTAGTTCCTTGTCTGTTTCAGGTTTCAAAGTTAATTTGGAAAAAGTTTTAGCTGACTAAATGAGATATGATTTCATGGACCATAGGAAAAGGAGAAACTACAGCAGAGTGAAAATGTTCAGGTTGTACAAACAAATTAGTAATACAAAAAGATAATGTATCCTGGGAACTTCCTATGTGCCAGCTTTTCTAAGAAATTCGCACATATGAAGTTAATTAATCTCACAAAACTCATGAAGTTGGTACTATTAACCTAACTTGACTAATAGTAAACTAAGACTCAGAAAGTTTAACCTATTCAAGGTCTTACAGCTAGCAAGTGGCAGAGGCCATATCAGACCCCAAAGCCCGTGTTTATTATAAACCACTATGCCAGATGCTAAAAGAGTGCTTGGCTATATGAAATGAAAAGAAGCAAGGATCTTCTGGAAAAGGCATTAGAAATTTTCTTTGAACTGTCATTGATACAGCTGCTAAATTTCAGGGACAGCTCTCTTTCTGTTCTCGTGAATTCTCATTAACAGTTAACACTGTAACTCTTAACTACAAAACTTAATGGCAACTTTAGTCACTCAGGAAATTGATCATCTTTTTTAGAAGTTTATGATATTAGATATCTACTGTTGCATTAAAAAGGACCCCCAATTCTAAGTGGCTGAAAGCAACCATAAACATTGATTACCTCACACAATTTCTGTGAGTCAGGAATGTGGGAGCAGCTTAGCTGGATGTTTCTTGTTCAAAGTCTTTCATGAGGTAGCAGTCTAAGAGCTAAACTAGGCTTACAGTCATCTGAAGGACTGACTGGGATATGAGGAGCCTCTTCCAAGAAGACTCACTCACATGGCTGGCAGGTTGGTGCTGGAGGTTAATCAGAGACAGACTTCTATTCCTTGCTGTTTGGACCTCTCCATGGTGCTGCTTGAGTCTCCTCACAACGTGGCCACCGGCTTCCCCCAGAGCAGGTGACCCAAGAGATCACCAGGTAGAAGCTGCAGAGTTTGTTAGGACCTAGTCTCCGAAGTAACATTCTGTCATTTTTGCAATATCTCATTGGTTGCCTGGGTCAGCCATACACCATATACAGTGTGGGAGGAAGCTACACAAAGGTGTGAGCAGCAGGAGAGAAGAATCATTGGGGCCGTGCTGGGGGCTGGCTGCCACTCTATCCTCTTATTAATGGTACTACTTGGTGATTTGGTCTCATTCTTCTGTTTCAGGGCAAGTCCAACAGAGAGGTGAAATAAACACAGTAAATACATGCAGTTATAATTGCAGCAATCTGCCCTTGCACCTGGCCTGGGAGAGCCAGCCTGAGGGGTCTTGCTGGACCCTCAAGTCCAGTCATTCTTTTGCCCTACTGTTATTATAACTTCAAGTATAGGATTTGTCGCTGAATATTAGGCTCACCAGAACACTCAATCTTCAGGCACTTTGAGCAAACAGGATGTCTAGGACTACTCTTCCTACTAATTCATTTACTTGATAGGTATTTTTTGGACACCTGTTAATGGGCAGAGCCACCGACTATGCAGAATCCTAGTCATAATGGACCACTGGGAAGGCTCAGTCTGCTATTCAGAGAAATTCTTTGCTAAAATGAGCTTTAGAGGTAATTAAATAGAACCACCACCCCTTATTACAAATGAAAAAAACCAAATTCACAGAAAACTAAAACTTGTTCATTATTACATGGCTATGTCCATTCCACCTAACTTAATGAAATCACATTCAAAACAACTGCCTAAAACTAAGACTCTCTATGGATGTCATTGTTTTTGCTCTACTCCAGTAACCAGATGTACTATTCGAATGAATCGTACCTTTTTCCAGAGGTCAGTCCAGAGTCATAGGTTATTTATGGACCCAGAATCTGGTGCTCTGTTTCAGGAAGAGGAAAATCTAACTAAGCCTCGATACGGGTATTGACCCATAACTAAGTAACCACTTTCTGTTTGACCAACATTCAAATTAGACAACTATCCTTTCCCTTCCAAGGGGATTGAAGCTGTTAGTATTCTGCACAAGAAGGTGCTGAGAAGGGATGGAGGGACCAGAAAAGGACTTCTTGAGGACCCACTGTGTGCCAGGCAGAATGCTAGCACTTTCATGCCCAGGCCAACTCTTTAATCCTCACGAGAATGGCCTGAGGTAATAGGCATGGCGATTATCCCATTTTACAAAAGAGAAAACAGAGAAGGTAAGTAATTTGCCCAAGGACATTCAGGATGCAAGAGGCACACTTGGTACTTAACCTGTGTTTTTATACACCAAGCCGCCCAAACACTACTCAAAGTCGGCTTCCCGGCGGACATGCCTAGCTCCCACCTATGCTCTGTTTCCCCCAATTGTCCCAAACTGCTTTGCATGTCACGCTTCAGAAGCTCTTTTATCTTTATGTTTGCACATATGTGTAAATGAACGGTTTCCAAATATATTATCTCCTGAATAACAGTATTATTCTTTTTTAATTTCTCTTTTCCCCACCCATAGTGTGGAATACTATGCTCTACCCATAATGAGCTTTGAAGATAGTTTTTGTTCTCATGATAGATTTTCACCTGAGTCACCACTCACTTCTCCTCCACCTCCATCCCAACTCACCGAGTGTTCCCTTCCACTGGTGTAGAAAAAATTAATTTCTTGTTTTTTAAGATAATATCATTTCCATTCAACATGTGTGCATATTGTACTCCTCAAAAGTCCTTGTTGGCAGATATATTTGATTGCTTTAGAGTTGTGATTACAGTAACTAATATAGAAGCTCAAAAGTCAGTTTTCTTTTTTATGACTGATAGAAGTCTCTACGAGGACCCTATCTCTTCACTTAATTTCGTTTTAGAAGTTCTTTTCTTGCTTTTTTTTTTTTTCTTTTTTTGAGTCAGGGTCTCACTCTGTCACCAAGGGTGAAGTGTAGTGACATGATTACTGCTCATGGCTCACTGCTGCCTCTACTTGGGCTCAGGTGATCCTTCTGCCTCAGCCTCCCTAGTATCTGGGACTACAGAAACATGCTACCATGCCCAGCTATTTTTTTTTTTTTTTTGTAGAGATGGGGTCTTGCTATGTTGCCCAGGATGATCTCAAACTCCTGGCCTTAAGCATTCCTCCTGCTTCAACCTCCCAAAGTGCTGGGATTACAGGTGTGAGCCTCTGTGCCTGGCTTATTTTTCATTCTGGAATCACTTTTCAAATGCAAATGCAATATAATTAGTTATCTCTTTCTCTCTCTCTCTCCCTCTCTCTCTCTATCTTTCCCTGTAACTTCCAAGAGCTTTTCTTCTCCATTTCTGTTTGTGTAGTAGTTCCACAGCTTATTATCACCAGAGGAAGGAGAGATAGTTCTAGGCTGATGCAGTACGTTGACAGTCCTCTGAGGGGGCACAGCTTTGCTGTCAGACTTGGGAGCTCACATTCTTTTTTTTTTTGAGTTGGAGTCTCACTCTGTCACCCAGACTGGGGTGCAGTGGCCGCACCCGGCCACCGCAGCCTCGACCCGCTGGGCTCCGGCGATCCTTCCGCCTCAGCCTTCCAAGTAGCTGGAACTACAGGCGCGCGCTACCACGCCCGGCTGATTTTTTTATTTATTGTAGAGATGAGGTCTCGCTTGCCCAGGCAGATCTCGAACCCGCGGGCTCAGGCAATCCACTAACCTCAGCCTCCCAAAGGCGCGGGATTACAGGCTGAGCCACCGAGCCCGGCTGGTTTCCCATTTTTTAAGTTGTTGCTTTACTCTCTTGCTGTGCAAAACTTTTTAGCTTGAAAAGGACCCACCCAGGCCGGACTTGGTGACTCAGCCTGTAATCCCAGCACTTTGAGAGGCCGAGGTGAGAGGATTGCCTGAGCCCATGGGTTTGAAAACAGCCCAGGAAACTTGGCAAGACCTCGTCTCTACAATAAATTAAAAAAAAAAAAAAATAGCTGGGCATGGTAGTGTGCGTATGTAGTTCCAGCTACTTGGAAAGCTGAGGTGGAAGAATCACTGGAGCCCAGCAGGTCAGCACTGTGGTGGTCGTGAGTGTGCCACTGCACTCCAGCCTGGGCGACAGAGTGAGACTCCAACACACACACACACACACACACACAAGAAAAGAAAAGGATCCACCGGTTAATTTTAGTTTCAGCTGCATATGCTTTTGAGGACTTGGCCATGAATTCATTGCCTAGGCCAATGTCCAGGAAGGTGTCCCCTAGGTCTTCTGCTAAGATTCTTGTAGGGTGAAGTGTCACACTTAAGTCCTTGAGTCATTCTGAGTTAATTTTTATAAATGGTGATAGGTAGGTGTCCAACTTTGCTCTTCTGTGTGTAGTTAGCCAGTTTTCCGGGAACCACTTGCCAAACAGAGTTTCCTTTCTCCGGTGGTTGTTTCTGTGGGCTTTGTCAGAGGTGAGTTGGTTGGAGGCCTATGGTTTTATTTCTGGGTTCTCTGTCTGACTCCCTGGCTCGATGTGCCTATTTGTGTGCCAGTACCAGGCTGTTGTGGTTACTGTAGCCCGAGAGTAAAGTTTGAAGTCTGGGAGTGTGACGCCACCAGCTTTTCTCTTTTGGCTGAAGATTTCTGCGTCACCATTTCCATCTCACAGGATCATCCTCACTGGCCTACAAGCATACTGTGTCTCCCTTCAGATCCTGCTGTGTGTCTCTGGTTCCTTTAACAACAAGACTTCTTGAGTTTTTCTAGATTCACTTTCTCCATTTTCCTCTTCTTCTCGCTTAAACCAACACCAACAAGGCAGGAGAAGACACTGCTGGTGTTCAGATTCTTTTTTTTTTTTTTTAAGTCAGAGTCTCACTCTGTCGCCCAGGTTAGAGGGCAATGGCATGCTCATGGCCACCGCAGCCTCAACCTGTTGGGCTCCGGCGATCCTTCTGTCTCAGCTTTCCAAGTAGCTGGAACCACAGGCGCACACCACCACACCCGCTATTTTTTTAATTTATGGTAGAAATGAGATCTCACCAAGTTGCCCAGGCTGGTCTGGGCATGCCACTGTACTCCAGCCCGGGCGACAGAGTGGGCTTCTGACTCAATCAATCAATCAAATAAAAGCAGGAGCCAGACAATGTCATGCCTGTGTTCAAATCCTCCAGAGGCCCAATCTCCTTCAGTGTCAAAGTCAGTGTCCTTACATTGGCCTTGGAGGGTCCACCCCCTGGGCATGTCTCACCTTCCCGAGCTTGTCACCCACTGCTCTCCCCACTCCTGTCTGAACTCAGCCATGCTGGCCTCTGAATTCTTTCTCGAACATGCCAGGTGGGCTCCCACTTCCCAGCCGTAGCAATGGCCGTGACCTCCTCCTGGCACGCAGTTCCCTAGACACCTGTGCGGCCCACTTCCTGTCCTCATTTAAATCTCTGCTCAGATGTCACCTTCTGGGTGGTCCAGCTGGCCACGCTGTTTACAACCACTATTCCTTCCCTGACCTTGGTGTCTGGCACTCTTACCTCCATTATCTACTTTGTTCTTGCTCATGTCAAGTATCCTCTTTTGTAAATTACAAAACGAATCCCTGCCGGGCTCGGTGGCTCAGCCTGTAATCCCGCGCCTTTGGGAGGCTGAGGTGAGTGGATTGCCTGAGCCCACGGGTATGAGACCCACCTGGGCAAGCGAGACCTCATCTCTACAATAATCAAAAAATTAGCCGGGCGTGGTAGCGCACGCCTATAGATCCGGCTACTTGGAAGGCTGAGGCGGAAGGATCGCCGGAGCCCAGCAGGTCGAGGCTGCGGTGGCCGGGAGCGGCCACTGCACTCCAATCTGGGCGACAGTGAGACTCCAACTCAAAAAA
>CAUYQG010214626.1:0-34706 GCA_963574415.1 Tarsius wallacei | reverse complement strand
ACCCTCTGGGGTCCGGCGATCCTTCCGCCTCAACCTTCCAAGTAACTGGAACTACAGGCGCGCGCTACCACGCCCGGCTAATTTTTTTGATTTATTGTAGAGATGAGGTCTCGCTTGCCCAGGCGGGTCTCGAACCCGCGGGCTTAGGCAATCCACTCACCTCAGTCTCCCAAAGGCACGGGATTACAGGCTGAGCCACCGAGCCCAGCTACTAATAATATTCTTAATGTTCTTCAGCTAGCTCTCTCACCTGGTGTGTTGTTAGCATGTTTTCATATCCTTTGCTCACTATTGTAACACATAATGAAGGTTTTCAATCTCTGCTGACATTATTTGCCAGGGATGGTTTACAGAAAACATAGCCAACCTATATGGATCATAACATCTGAAGAATATTTCAAACTTACGAGAAAGAAGCTCACAGGGAAGACTATTACTAAAAAAAAAAAAATTTAAATCGGCCTTCATGCCAATTAACAGCTTACCAGAACATTATCTCCTTATATGAATTGGCTGCCCTTTGCTCGAGTTCCTGATGTGAATGGGGTGATACAGAGACTGAAAAATATAGAGGAACAATATTGCAAACCAACCTGTTGATATTTTGAGCAAGCAAGCTCCTTATTCTGCACCAAGTTAACCACTAACTATAATATAATATTTGGGGCAATATTCTAATGCACTACTTAAGTCCCTTAAGGTTGAAATTCTGATCCATTCACTTTTGATAATTTTTATGATCTGGAGCAGTTCTCTCTAATATAAAACATGTCTCCAACCACCTACTAGTGATGAAAGCCATTAAATTCTTGCAGATTGAAGGTGGAAAAATAAATTGTGCGTATTTTAGACCCTGAATGATCTTCCTATAGCAATTTTAGAACAAACTATGAAGAATTCTGCAATTTTAATCTCCTCAGTAGCTTCCCATTACTAAACAAGCAAAGCTCCACGGTACAAATGTAGACGTTACATGTCATCTTGATCTGCTGCTTTTTTCTTTCATTAAAGCTTTAATGCAGCAATTATGGCTACGTTGCCCTATAAAAAAAGGAAAAGGCAGTTTACTTTAAAAAGTGAAATTGCATAGCCTACTATTTAATTATACACAAATGTAAATGGCCTATTTTTCCATAACTGGTTATTACAGCACTGTTTTACTTTCTGAGTTTTCACAATCTCTAAAACCTACAAAGCTTCCTGCTATATAATTGTTTTGTTACATTATTGTTTTCATCTTATTTTTTCTTTTAATGTGAGTGCAGCGGGATAAATCTTGGTTTTAAGCCAGCCACTACTTCATCTACTTAAGCTTTTATAGATGAAGATTGCTGTAATTATCAGAATACCCGCTTATTTCTGAAGTATTATCCTGGCAACCTGCTGGCATTTACAACCAATTAACAAGCTTTGCCATTAGTTGCATAAGGGGTATCGCAGAGTAAACCCATTGTGTGCTAATTTTCTATTTTAGATAATCAGTTTGGCCATCCAGAATGGAAAGAAGAAGAAAAGAAAAGGTTTGACACTCAGTGGCAGACATGGAAAAATTACTGCGTGCCCCTAGAGACAAAGGTATCCTGCAACTCAATGATTGCCTCCTTGCCGTCACTATTGGTTCTTAAGTATTTCCCTTTGTCTCTTTTGGGAAAAAAAAAAAAAGTGGGGATTCAGCAAAGTAATCATGTCCTGTCTCACCCGCTCTCTGTCTTTTAAAGCTGACTAGCTTCTCTTGCTGTCCTGCCCATAATTTGACCAAATTGTACAAGTGTTAAACACCTAGAAAAAAGACAGAAAGAAATTGAGCACGAATCTTTGCTCTTTTTTTATTTTTTTATTTTTAGACAATGCCTTTCAACCTCTTTCCCCTCCCTCCCCCCTTGCTATTAGAGTAAATTAATGCATGGGCATCCTCCAAAGGGCTGCCTTAAAATTAGCCTGCAAGCTGGGTTTAGTTAAAGTAGTATGCTGTCGTTTTATTGCTCTGTTTAAACAGTCGCTGATATTAATGTGTCCTGGAGTTTGCTCTAAAGCAAGACAAGAAACTGCAGTTAGGTTTTGCTCTTAAAGATCAAGGTTCCCACAAATGGTTAAATGGCATCAGCAGCCTAAGAACTTTAGTGCAGGGGGCACAGACCTCTGGGGCTGGTGTTCTGAAGTCATCAGTCCCGCTGGATCTTGGGCAATATGAATAATTGTTTCTCCCAAACCTCTCTGAAAAGTTCTCCCAGTCCAAAAACTGCCTCCTCCACCCCACCCCCAGATGATACCTAATTGATTGCAACTCTGTTTTCTAGGAGGGAAAGTACACACTGGCATGTTAAAAGCGCTAGCATTGAAATCATGAACTTTGCAGCAACATGGATGGAGCTGAAGAACATCATCCTAAGTGAACTAACTTAGAAACAGAAAACCCAACACCACATGTTCTCACCTGCATGTGGGAACTCAATGGCCACAAAAGACAGAAATAATAAACACTGGGGACACTAAGAATCGGGGAGGTGGGGAGGGAGTTTATGGTTCAAAAATTACCTATTGAGTATAATTTTCACTATCTGAGGAATGGGTCACCGGAAGCCCAATCCCTACCACTATACAATACGTCCATGGAACAAACATAGACTGTACCTCCGAATCTAAAGAAAAATAAAATCCTATTTTTAAAAAAAGTATTAGTACTGATCAGCACCCACACTTGGCAGTTGTAAAGCTCTCTGGCCACAGAGCTCCTGAAATTCCCATGCCAAGCTGCAATTTAAAATCACAGTCTTCGGCACCTCCAGTGTGAGTGAGTAGGCTACCTATATTTGCAGTCAAATCTGTCTATAGAGTAAATCAGCATATCCTTTTTGCTTTGTCCATCCTCAAGGGACCCATCCAGGACCACAGAGTTGTAAAGCACCCATCTCTAACAACCTGTAGCTGCTTTACTTGGAAATCATTCACTGCCTTCCCCACACACAAAAAAAAAAAAAAGAAAGAAAGAAAGAAAGAAAAAATATCTGTGGGCAGACCCCTACGCACATCAGGTTAAAACTTCTAAAAATCTCTTTTGTGTCCAATTAGTTTGGTCACAGATGCAGGTAATGAGTGTGTCTGGAGGCAGAGTCATATTATCAGGGCATGACACCACTATAATAAATTTTTCAGTCTTCATAGCCAAATTCACAAGTCATTATACCATTATATTTCAACATATCTTTCCAGCAAATGAAAATGTTATTATGCTTCTCACAAATACAGCTTATTGAAATCAAGAAGAGATGTTCTTTTCAAGGTTCTTTATGGCCTCACACTATTATAAAATTCTTATTAAGAAAATCCTAACTAACTTTCCACTTTTACAGCACGAGGGCCTAAATGCTTATGTTTTGTGCACAGAACTACCCACTTGCACCAGAAGAAAAAAAAAAGAAGTTACTTAAAAGCTTGGAAAGGAGCAGAGGAGTAAAGAAAAAAATGTTGGATGTCCCTTTGTGGTTATTTCTATCTTGTGAAGATTTGAGGTGGCCATGTTAGCCCTGTAATATGATTTTCTGTTGTTACTGCTATAATCATTTTGATAGGCTTTTATTAATTTAATTAACTAGTATTGTCAGATTAGTTTCCTATTTTAAAAATGCTATTTTCAGAGTTTAGTGAGTTGAATTTTAACCATACTTGACGTATTGAAGCTGAAACAAGAGGGAAGAGAGGAAAAAAAATCTATGATGACATTTTGGAGAAAGCTGGAATTAATCAGTTTAACTGGTAATTGAGAGGGGCCTTCCTTAAATCTCATCAGAGAGGAGGGCCACAGAATGTCTCCACATCTGAGAGACATTCATTTATTATTCTTGTACATGTTCTACCTCTATCCTGCATCCCAGCAGCTCTATAATTGTAAAGACAGGGTTTTCTTCAACAAAAACTTAATCTCAGTGGTGGTGAGTGTCATCTCTGGGTTTCAAGTCTTTCTCCAACTTTTTCTAAGTTTTGTGATCTTGGTCAAGTTAACCACTCAGTGCTCAGTTTCCTCATCTGTAAGCTGTGAGTGAGGATAACTATCTCATAGAGTTGTCATAAGAGTTAAATGTAATAGTGCATATAAAATGCTTAGCGCAAAGCCAAGTGCATGATATACAGATGCAAAGTATTATTATGTAAGTTTATCAGTGCAGTAGTGATTGTGCCTACTACTATGGGGCCGCTAACAATGATCAGGGAGGGAATGTTCACCATTTCTTCCTGAGCACAAGTGGGAACCAACACTTTTGGGTTTGATTTCATTTGTGAAACAGATAAGCCTGTTTTGTTTGTGAAACAGCTGAGGCTAAGACAATTTGCTGCAAAGGATCGCTAGTCTCAGACATGTACCAATAAGTACATGCGTGGCAATTTATAATCACTTGCTAATCTTCAAAGAACTGCAGTAGGGTAAATGAAATAAATAACAGTATATGACTATTACCAGTCAGTATTTAGCATTTCAAAAATATACCACAGCTTGAAATCAGCTTATCTTATAAATTGAAATTTTATTTTCAAAATTACCATTAGAATCTGGACAGTGTTTCCCATAAAGAGAGGAGATTTGGCTTTGCCTATAAACTCCATAGTACAAATGTCCTATCTGTTTTGCTTATTCCTGCTTCTCCAGATCTCAGCTAGGGTTTGACATAATTATTATTATTATTACTTTGAGTTGGGGTCTCACTCTGTTGCTCAGACTGGAGTGCAGTGACACAACCACAGCTCACTGCAGACTCCATCTCCTGGGCTCAACCAATCCTCCTGCCTCAGCCTCCTGAGTAGCGGGGAATACATATGCACACCACCATGCCCAGCTAAATGTTTAATTTTTTGTAGGGATGAGTTCTTGCTGTGTTGCCCAGGTGGATCTCAAACACCTGGGCTCAAGCAATCCTCTCACTTCAGCCTCCCAAAGTGCTTGATTACAGGCATGAATCACCATGCCTAGCAACTATTACACAATTATTATTTGTTGGGTGGACGAATGAATGATATAGTTGTCTGCTTGTGGTATTTCTATTATTATTAACCTAATAAGGTTAAGAACGTAGTGCTGTATAAAATGCAGAACTAAAAACACAAAGAAAGTGAGATGGGAGGATCTTGTCTCAAAGTAGCTCACTAAATAATTTTAGGACTTCTTTAAAGTCCCTGTAGTAAAGTTGCTAAGATCTAGAATGGTAGTGAGTAAGCTTTACTGAAAACTGCAGTGGTACTTTCAGTCTACAATTTTTTCATACACAGCACATTCAGACTTTTTGTTTCATGACAAGTGCAGCAAGATTGAACAAATATCGTCAAACCCAAAAGTCTATGAAGAATCCCAAATGTTTTTTTCAAGTAGTTTTGTGTCGTTATTAGGCCAGCTCATGTTGACGTAGCAATCCGTCACCAAAGTTGAGAAGTTTTTAAACTGCATCACAAATTAAAATTATTAGACAAAGGAGAATATAAAATGGAAGACGAGCCAGTTTCTCAAATAAGTTGACAGGTTTTTTCAAATTTTTATTTGAGAAGGGAACCAGAATGCGCCTTACAACTTGAAAGCTCCTGATCCACATTTCCATTGCTGTCAAAAGGTGAACAGACTCCACCTCCACAGACTCATCAAAGTTCTCCAAATGGCAGCCTTCAGCTGCTGAGCGTTACATTTCCATTATATTTGAGATGAGCTTTCTAGTGTGCTTTTTTAATTGACAGGAGCTTATGAAACATTTTTATATCACAAAGAGTTTCCTTTTAAATTAATGAACGCAAATAAAACCTTGCAAGATCATCTTCTATCATTTGAAGTTCATATTTTTCTGCATGATGTTAAATAAAATAATATCCCATCTAGCCATGAAAAACTTTCAGAATAAAAGTATTGCAGTTCAGATGAAAGGCAGTAAAATCTAGTCCTATAAAATGTATCTTTCAAGATATCTGTAGCTCTTAAAGAAAAAAGCAAGTAAAGACAGTCATGACATATTTATGTTTCCAGCCCAATAATTAAGATCATATTTTAATTGTCATTCTTTCAATGTTAAGTTAAAATGTTTTTTCAAGAGGGTGTTAGTCCACATAAGGATATGAAGTCATCTTCATTCCTTCTGAGTTTTTTGGATATTAACACGCAAAATAACAACAAAGTCTCAATTCAACCCAAATATCACCTTAAAGATTTTATCTACAGCAGGCGTCCCCAACCCTCAGGCCAAGGATCAGTACAAGTCTATGTGGGCTGTTAGGAAGTGGGTCGCACAACAGGAGGTGAGCAGCGGGTGGGCAAGTGGAGTTCCCTGTTCTGTTGGAAAGGCATTAGGTTCTCACAGGAGCAAGAACCTTATTGTGAACTGCATTTGTGAGGGATCTAGGTTGCATGCTTCTTATGAGATTCCCCCATCTGCTCTCTGTGGAAAAACTGTCTTCCATGAAATTGGCTCCTGATGCCAAAAAGGTTGGGGACTGCAGATCTGCGGTACAAAAAAAAAAAAAATCAAGTCAATTTTTTCATTCAGACCAAACTTATCATTGTCTTTATAACTTATGTCCTTTTAAATTGTAGAATGTCAAATTCAATAAAATTTGAAAAGGGTATAGAGGATATGACATTCTTTCTGAAATATCTACATGTTCTTTTTCTCTAGAGTATAATAATTTCAACAATGTATTTAATTTTCTAATTTTTTTCCATTAATTTATTACTGAGAGCTTTTCATGTGGCACACACACACACACACACACACACACACTTTATCACTTTTTACAACATTCTTCAAAAGCATTGTAAAACAGGCACACATGTAGGGCTAAGTTTTCAAGATATTTGCAGAAGGAGCCTAAATCTAAATGAAATTTTTAAAGTGCACACAGACTATTAGGCTTTACCATGTCATCACTTTTGAAAGGGAAAAAAATAAAAGTCAGGAAAGGCAGTTGCTCAGCACAGCATTCTGGAAAGGAAGAAAAGTGTCACTTACAATGATACAAAACCCATTCACACAGATGAAGTGTTTTGGATCGGGGAAGGGTGTCCATCTGAAATGGTTGCTGAATGTGGTATTGGGGCTGTGTCAGAGAGGGGCGTCTCTTCTTCATTCCATGGTATATTAATAGGGTCCCAAGCTGTCCCATGCACAGTCGCTCACTCACTCTTATGTTTAGAAGAGGAGCTGGCAGGCTAAATGCTGTCCTCTAATCCACAGGCAAGGCCATGCATGCGTTCACATGTATCTACTTACTGCCTCTAGCCACTCACCCCAGCCCCAGCCCTGACTGTAGATCCTCTGGTTATCAGCTTTACTGGAGGACTGAGAGGAGGAGAAAGAATGACAGATAGTTTGAGTGCAACCTAAAGCATAAGAATCTAGAGACTACTATTTCTTGGCAATATTAAAATATAAGGGAGCTCTAGGGTTTGGGTTCTAATCCTGGTGTTGCTGCTCTCTAGTGGTGAGAGCTTAAGTAAGTATAAGCTCTCTCTACTTCAATTTCATGCTTTGTAAAATGGAATGATGACAGCACCTGCCTCGTAAACATGTTTTGAGAATTTAAATAAATTCTGAGACTTCATGTACAGTGCTTAGCATAATGCCCATTACCTAATTGGTTCTCTTTAATATCAGCTATTATTATCATTATTGTCATGTGAATAATATCTGTCCCTTGACTGCCAGCACCATCCTACTTCCCTCCTCATGTTGGACCAAAGTACCAGAGGTTACAAAAAGAAGTCTGTATCACTGAGTTATTCAGGTGACTCTAGAAATATGAGGGGAGACCCCCACAAAAAAGTGGAATTATCTTTTGGAGGGTGGGCCCCTTGTAGTACAGGGTTCCCCCACTAGGTAACTGTTCTAGGATCCCGTTGACATGAGTGTACCAGCCAGCATTGTTGTGAGAGGCTTCATTTGACTTCAGTGATTTTTCTTTCTTTCTTTCTTTCTTTCTTTCTTTCTTTCTTTTCTTTTCTTTTCTTTTTTTGAGATTCTTTCATCGAGTTTGCCCATTTTGCATCAGCCAATACTGCATTGAGTGTTTGGTGGGTTTTTGACCAAAAACAGCTTGACCCCTGTGCCCCACCCTCCCTATTCACCTGATCTCATTTCCAGTGACATTTTTTGTTTGTTTGTTTACCTGAATGAAAAAAAGTCCTCAAAGGGAAACATTTTGCCGATGTGGAAGAGATGAAACAAAAAACAGCAGAAGCACTAAAAGGCATCAAAATTGACAAGTTCAAAAAACTGTTTTGAGCAGTAGAAAAAGCATCTTGATAGGCATATTGCATCAAATGGAGAATACTTTGAAGGTACTGAAGTTTAAACATGTAAGAATAAATAAACATTTTTTTTATAAATACATTTTGGAGCTTTTTTGTAGAGTGCAACTTTGTTTATTAAACCACTGGTAGTTTGGAGACCCACTGATCTTGCATAACAGACTAAGTTAAGATGGTGAAAGGGGACCCAGTGGCCATTGTGGACAGACAGCATGGTGAAATTGCCAAGGAGGGGAAAACAAACAGATTTGATTTGGAATCTCTGCTCTTCCATTTATCAGTTATATAAATTCTTAACTTTGAAAATTCAATAATCTTTCGAAGCATCAGTTCCTTATTTTGAAAATGAAAAAACAATAATAATACAAGAAGGGACTGAAAAAAACTGGAATTGTTTTTTGGAGGGCAGTGTCCTTGTAACATAGGCTTCCCCTGCTAAGTAAGTGTTCTAGGAACCCATCAGTATACCAGCTAATATTGTTGTGAGAGGCTGCATTTGGCTTCAGTGACTTTTTTTTTAAGATTATTTCAATGCATTTGCGTATTTCATGATGAGTTATTTAGGAGTGCATCTGTCCACACCGCACTGAGTGTTCAGCAGTTTTTTTTTTGTTGTTTGTTTGTTTGTTTGTTTTGAGTTGGAGTCCCACTCGATCGCCCAGACTGGAGTGCAGTGGCTGCTCCCAGCCACCGCAGCCTCGACCTGTTGGGCTCCGGTGATCCTTCCGCCTCAGCCTTCTGAGTAGCCGGAATTACAGGCCCGCGCTACCACGCCCGGCTAATTTTTTTTTTATTTATTTATTTTTTTTTTTTTTTTACTGTAGAGATGAGGTTTCGCCTGTCCAGGCGGGTCTCGAACCCGCGGGCTCCGGCAATCCACTCACCTCAGCCTCCCAAGGCGCGGGATTACAGGTTGAGCCACCGAGCCCGGCTTGTTCAACAGTTTTTAATGAAAAATGTTATGACCCCCATGCCTCTCCCTCCCTACTCACCTGATCTCACCCTGAGAGATCTTTTTCTTGTTGTTGCCCTGATGAAAAAAGTCCTTAAAGAGAAATGGCTTGTCAATGGGGACAAGGTGAAACCAAAAAATGGCAGAGGCACTAAAAGGTATCAAAATTGATGAATTCAAAAACTGTTCTGAGCAGTGGAAAAAGCATCTCAATAGGTAAATTGCATCAAACAGAGGTGACTGAAGGTGACTGAAATTTAAACATGTAAGACTAAATACACAATTTTTTATAAATAAATCCCAAGTTTTTGGGGGTCTCCCCTTGTAACTTCTAGTGTTGAGGGACATTAGGAAGTTAGAGAGATAGAGATAGAGACATATGGTCTATTACCTAGCACATAGCAATAACTCAATATGGAGTCATAATTACTAAGATCAGGAAAGGGTATATTATAGGGAACTGTGTAGGCTGAATTATACTTCCCCCAAAGATGTCCATGCCATATCCCTAGAATCTGCAAAAAAGATTTTGCAGATGTAAGGTTAAAAACCTAAACATAGGAAAATTATCCTGGATTATCTGGGAGGACCTAATCTAATCGTAAGAGTCCTTAAAAGCAGAGAACTTTCTCCAGCTGAAGGCAGAAGAGTGATGAGGCCAAAGGAGAAGTCAGAGTTATTTTAAGTATGAAAAAGATTTGATGTGCTGTTCCTGGATCTGGGATGTAGGCACTCTCATGCACAGTGAGGCCTGTAGGAGCTAAGGGCAGTCCCAACTGCCAGCCAGTAAGGAAATGAGAATTTCAGTCCTATGAATGCGAAGGACTGAATTTTGCCAACAATCTGAAGGAGCTCCGAAGTAGTCTTCCCAAAATCTCCCATAAAGGTCCACTGGTCAACACCTTGATTTTAGCCTTGTGGAACTTTAAATAGAGAGGCCAGCTACCCCAACCCAGACTTGTGAGCTGTAGAACTGTGCAAGAATAAATTTGTGTTGTTTTGTGTTTGTGATAATTTGTTATGACAGTAAGTAAAAACAAATACAAGAATCACTAGTATAAATGAGTGCTTTACTCCTAAACTATGATATTCTCAGTTAGAATAAGAGCTGTTGGAAAACAGGGATTTTATCAAATGATAATATCCAACGTTTTTGAGCATTTGCTTAGTAGGGCACCATGTCAAGTGCTTTACATATATTATCTCCTTTTATCTTAGCAAAACTTAGGTGGATACTAATAGGATCACTATTTTACAAGTGAAGAAATAAAGGAACTAAAGCATAGGAAAGTTAAAATTTGACAATGATCACACAGCTCACCCATGGAGGGACCAGAATTCAAACTCAGGAAGGCTATAAACTACAGTGCACTGCTTCCTGCAGCACAGCACAGGGGTTGGCACACAATCTATACTCCATATTCTGCTGAGTAGTTGAACAAATTAATAAATGAACACAAATAGTTTATCTATATGGGCTTAACCAGAATTTTCAAAATCTGAATTATTTCAAGTACAAAATAAGTCATCTAAGGAACTATTATTAGATTATTTTACTAGTGAGTGAAGCCAGGCTATGCTGTAGTAGTAACAAATAGCTCTACACTTTCAGTGTCTCGGCACAACCAAGGTTTATTTCTCAGTTATTTATTCAAATTCTGCTCTGAGTTCAGGCAGCCCTCCAGGGCAACTGTCTTCCATGCAGTAGCTTGGAGAATCTAGGTTACTTGATTTTGAAGCTCTGCCATCACAATAGGAGGTTGGTCCTATAAGTAGCTGCAGCACAAGGAAAGGTTACATGGAGACAACATACCTACTCTCCCATGCTTCAGTCTAAACGTGACATCACACACTCACAGACCATTGGCCAGTACTAGTCACATGTCACTCCAATTGCAAGGAACCCAAGACATGCAGACTTTTGTGTGTCAAGGAGGCGAGAAGAATCATATATTGATGAACATTAGACAAATCAATCAAAATTATTAAATCTCCCTCTCTGCAGAATAAATAGTTTGAATTATTGAAAAATACTAATAGCTCCAAATTTCTGTATCAATTGTCTCAAGAAATCCTGGTTTAGCTCAGTCTACTCAACATCCAGCCCTCTTTTGTGTACTTTGTATTGTCTCTAACAAACAAAAAGTTATCTGTTACCTATTTTGATGCTGGAAAGGATCTACCTCCTTTCTTACTCTGTACTTGGCCAACACTGGGGTAGCAATTTAGATGGTCTACCTGCTTTCCAAAGCTGTGAGGCGTTTTACCCGTGACTCTCAGACCCCAGGGCTATCTTCACAATGTCCCAATCTGTTCATAGATTATCTCGATCAATATTGTTCAAATATTTATCTACCCCCAGGAGCCAAGACAACTCAATGATCAACAAAGACAAGCTGAAATTTGGTGGGTTTTTTGTTTGTTTTTATTTTAATTTTTAAAATATTACCTCTAGCCAGGTATGGTGGCTCATGCTTATAATCCAGCACTTTAATCCCAGCACTTTGGAAGGCCACGGTGGAAGGATCATTTGGATCCAGGAGTTAGAGACCAGCCTAGCCAACATCGTGAGACCTCATCTCTACAAAAAATTTTTTAAAATTAGCCGGGACGTGGTGGTGTACACCTGTAGTCCCAGCTACTCAGGAGGATGAGGCAGAAGGATACCCTTAGCCCAAGGAGGTCAAGGCTGTGGTGAGCCATGATCATGCCACTGCACTCCATTCTGGGCAACAAAGTGAGACCCCAACTCAAAAAAAAAAAAAATCTTACTCCTGAAAATTATTTTGATGTTAGAAATTTCCTCATCCTGCTCAGGTAAAGCTTTTATTTTTTCAAAAATCTCACTTAGACTCATACTTCTTTCCCTAGATTATTTTAATTTAATGATTAGTCTTATTTTGAGTTAATGAAGGTGTGAGAGAGAGCAGGAAAATTTTCTTAAAATTTAAAAAGCTTTCTACAGTAATGTACATATCCACAGTCTTGCTATTAGTGTTCAGTATGTGTCTCATCACAAACCTGAAAAACACAGCTTAAGCCATATTGGGTATTTGTGTTGACTTTGGAGAGATTGACTAGATCTCTTACTTGAATCATATAACTTCACATCTTAGGAAACTTTAAAAGTAAATTTTATCCCATGCCTGGAAATGCTGGGAGGTCATTTTGCTATGTATTTAAAACAGTGGTTTTTAACCTTTAATGTACAGAAAGTTGATTTTCAGAGCTCATTAAAAATAAAGATTCCCAGTGACTCTCCTCTCCATATGCCTTATTTAGTAGGCATCCTGTGTGGCCCTAAAACTGCATTTGTATAAGCAACCCAGGTGATGTTGTGTCAGCTAGAGCCGCTCAAAGTGTCTAGGCTATAAAGCATTTGTTTTGAGCCTACAGTGAAATAAGGAGCCCATGTCAGACTGTGAATCCATGCACAGCTTCCTCTATCAATAAAATCTTGCTACCAAAAAAAAAAGTTAACTAAACTTAACAGGGTTTTTGGTGATGAAGATGATATATATTCTGGAACAAGTTTCTTATCTTGAGCAAACAGAAAAAAAAGTAGATAGACCAAAACTCATGCACATTTCACACTCTGAAGAACCACTTATAGATAGCCATACTTGGAAAAATCCAGCTCTAAGAATGCCGAGATGTGGGGTAATCAGTTCCTATAAAATAAACTTTCTTTTATAAGTCACTATAAAGTCAGACCCTTGAGCACAGACACCAAGGATGGCGTCTACCCTTGTCCAACTTCCTGCTTCCTATAATATATTACAATGTAGAAATATAGCTACCATTCTTTCTGGGTGTTCTGATAAGGGCTATGCACACTTAGGCTCAAATTTTTTTTTTCTGTATCTCAGTCCAGTTTCTAGATTCATTTGATTTTTATCACTCTTTTATGAATAATCATACTATGCATGATCATTTACTGAAAAAAAATGCTTCAGAACAAAATTCAAAATACTGTTTTACTTTCAATAAAATAAATTAAGAGCAGAATGTCAACTAAATATAGTGAAATCTCAATTATCCCTGATTATGGAGGTAAATGGTCAGCTCTAGTTCAAACCACATCATAGAATATGCACATTTTTTACTTTATAATTAAGTTTAATAATATTTAGCATTAAATAACACAGATGGTTGGGAGAAGTAAGTCTTAAGAACGGGATTCCAATTTATTGTATAATACTATAGTATCAAATACACGAAAAGAAATTTGCATGTGGAGGAATGAATCTAAATATGAGTTTCTTATTTTATCCAGTCTTCATTACAAAATTATAAATGTATTGAAGATAGAAGGACAAAGAGCATGGCTTATTCATCTTTATATTCCCCATGGTAACTTAGGCAGAGTAGGACTCAAAAAATCAAATAAACTTAGCAGTGAACTTAATTTAAGTTAATAATTTATTGCCTATGGTGTGCTTAAGAGTGCCAAAATTTAACTGTTTTTAATCCAGCCAATAAGTATTTATTGAATGCCAACTATCCAAGTACTGAACTAAATGGAAAAATAAGATGACATTTTTGCCAAGTGCTTGTGTTCCAGTTTATGAAACCGACAAACCAAACAGACAACTACATTATAACATGATAGTGCTAAAAATAGAGTACTTAATAATAATAGCAGTGGCCAACATTTCAACGTTTATGCAGAACCAAGTAGTATTCTTGGTGCTTTTCTTGTCCTAACTTGCTATTCTTCAGAAACACAAGTGCACTGTTTCAGTCTGGATTCTTGGATGCAAGCGACAAACTATTTCAGGCAAAAAGTTCAATTAATTGGAAAACTTTTGTGCAGTTCACATGAAGAACAGAAAGCTGGTAGACTGGGTTTAGGGATAAGAGGGATCCAAGCCCTCTCCAAAAAACAAAGAAACAGGAAGCAGAAGCACTTACCCAGCTAGTTCAGGGCTGGAATTGCTGGTCAGGGTGGCGCCACCATTACAGCTGCCATGTCTACCACTGCTTCTGTTATGACAGCCTCTAGCCGTGCTTCAGGTCTTCTCCTTTCCTCAGACTTGATGTTCCCCAATGAAGGGTCCAGTTGGTCAAAACTGATACTCGATCACCCCCTGACTGTACTAGGGAGAAGTACTCATAGATACACAATTTCCTAAAAGGGGGAAAAGGTTCTCAAGTAAAAACAGAGACTCTGGACAGCTCATAATTAGCAGCAAATGTTAGAATCAATGTAGATAAGATAAAGTCTAAAATTAAAATTTATTGTAAGGAAAGAATGAGGGGAGAAAGGTGTTTTGAAATACATTAAAGTTACCGATTTTCCAAACTAGAGTGCATAATAATTTGAATTCACTGCTGTTTAAATGGCCTGAGCCATTTAAACTTATAAAAACTGTCTACTGATCTAGAAAGCATAAAGCCAGTTGGGAATTCTTTAATGAAATTTTTTCATTCATTTAACAAAAATCCATTCAAAGTCACTTTTGAGATAGACAGCTATCGTGCACACAGTGATATATAATACACACTTCTTTGGCCTTTCAGGTTCAAGAGTTTAAAAGCAAATTTAATCATAACATAACTCATGACCTTTATTCCTTTTCATAGTAATAATGCTTTGCATTTAAATAACATCTTCTAACTAAGAATCCTTCACTGCCCTTACTCCTCATAATACCTCTATACCCTGACCGAAAGTATGATTCTCTTCACTTTAGAAAATTAAGTCACTTGTCTAAAGTCACACTAGCTATTTAGAGCAGGAATTACCAGAAGATCGCTTATGTTTTATCTTAAAGAGTTACATTGTTTACAAAGTGCAACTATCATTCCAAACTCCTACTCCTTTAATAGAGAGTTATAGATGAGAATAATGGATAACTCGTGTTTCAGGATTTCTTCATTCAAATTTTATTGTATCTGGAAATATTGGATGACAAAGTGCAAAGTGACAGTGAGTCAAAACTTGAAGTGTTTATAGAAATAATTTTTTTTCACTGGTAACAGCAAAGCCAAGGAGGAAGGAAGGACTCAACCACACCTATAAACAGCAGATGAATCAGGCTGTGGTCCAGAGTTTTGTCTTTCTCATTATCTGCATGCAGGATACAGACGAACACAGCTAAAATAATTTGTGGCAATCAACGTCTAGCATACAGTTGATGAGAACAAACTGATTGTATTGCAATCATTTATTTCACACAGGAAAGTCTTCCTTTAGTGGGAAAAAAATACTACTTTTGGAGTCAAAGTTTACTTTTCACAGCCAGGAATTATGTAAAGATTAGATGAGATAATGTACATGCAAACCTGCTGTAAACTATGAGAGAATGTTCAGATGTGCCATAGACCATGGATAAGTGTGATGAACTATTGGATGTTCATGAACTTTTTAATAAGTAGCAAAGAAATCCAATGACTAAAGATTCAAAATAGCCAGTTGTGAAAAATTCACTTTTGCTGACATTTTTTCCCATGGTAAAATGAATGCCTTCCACGTTTGTAACACTGCTGTTGACACTAGAATATTTTTGCAAGACAAATATTTTGGAAACATCAGCAAGAAAAGGGCTTGTCACATCAAGTTGTTGAAGAACCTGACCCCCGTCATGTGTCACTTTCTCAGTCTTAACTGCCTTGCTTGGAACTGCCTCCGATGTTTGGTACCCCATTGTCTTACACTCTCATTTCCCTGTCAACATCTTCATGGGATAGCAAGTCACAACCTGGCCTTTCAGTTTTCTTCCCAATGAAATGTGGAACACTGAAAACATGAAGAAACTTTACATCTCCCAAGATAATGTGTATGGAAATCATTGGGAACATGGCAGTTGATAAATCACAGTGGGATCGGGTATCAACGGCAGGAATTTGAGGCATCAGTCTAATGAGGAAGAAAAAGATTGTACAGGCATCAGCGCCCTCCCAATAAGCCTGAAACCA
The DNA here is from genome assembly GCA_963574415.1 of Tarsius wallacei. Lineage (NCBI taxonomy): Eukaryota > Metazoa > Chordata > Mammalia > Primates > Tarsiidae > Tarsius > Tarsius wallacei. Next base: position 18,558 of record CAUYQG010214626.1, on the reverse strand, counting down.
TACTTTTCAGGTTATCACCCAGTTGGGATAAATTGAGGCTGAATAAAATAAATTCCAGGACAAGCTAATCATACCAAAATCTAAGTAGTGACCAGCACATGATTTACAATAATCAGAAATGAGCATGGTACATGAGGGTCTTCAGAAGGGTAGGACTTCTTGGTTCTCAGAGACCATTCACCCCACAACCAGTTTGATGTTAGTTTCACCCACCTAAGTTCATGCCCCTGCCATGGGGAACTGGAAATACAGTGGACATTTGACTCATGGTTTCCTCTTTTTTACCTCATGCTCTCTTAGATGATACATCATTAACTGTAAGAAGATGAAAAGCGAAAGAAATGAGAAAGGTATATACCAAATCCTTAAAGACTTCCCCAAGTTTCTTTCAGAATCTTTCTTACATCCTTGAGAAATGGGGACAAAAGAGCATCTTTGCATTATGGGGTTATTAGGAAAATGACAAGACAAAAATTTCATTGCTTCAACAAACATGTATGGACCATCTACTGTGTGCCAGACATTGTTCCAAGCACCTTATTTAGGGAAATGTGAACCAGAAAACAAAATGTATTAATCTGAATGGAAAACGTGCAAGTACTTTTTATTTGACTCTAGGTAAAACATTGGGTAAGACTTTGAAATAAGCCAGAAAGATTATTAAGTGTCCTGTCTAGCACACCCTTCCAGGACAACTCTACCTCTCATTATCTGAGGTATGTTACATCTCTGTAACTTATAGAAAATTAATGATAATGCAAATTACTCTTGCCCACAAAAAATAAGCAGTGACCTGTAGAATGCAATTTCTATTGTCCTATAAATATTGACCAGTTTTGCATCCATCTTTAAATTCCTTTCAGCATTCTTTATCTGACTATATGTGTGTGAATGTGCATTTGAATTCTTTTTTGAGTAGACTGTAACATCTGACTGCTTTCCTCATTAATTAATGAATTAAATAAAATCTTTAACACATCTTCATTTTATTTTATATTAGAATCATAATTATACTTTTTTCCAAAAAAAATCCTTTAACAGTTTATAATAACTGTTCATTATGGGACCACCTACTTCAAAAGAATACATTTAGAAAGAAATAGAAAATTATTTCTAAGCATTAAATGCAGGGAAATGGTATGTCTTCTTAATATAATGGTAATATTTTAAGGCATATTCGATAAGGCGTCCAGGTGTCCTTATATTACTATCCCAGATAGAGGAATAAAGCTGAGCTATGGTGAAGAAAAAAAAGAATATAAGATCCCTTGTTATTTTTTGCTTTAAAGAAATAATAAACTGCATTGTTGTAACTCAGTGTAAGTAGATTCGAGTAAGGCAATAGATATGGGTGCCAGAAGCTACTCATATCGTTCTTTAAAATGGAAATTTACCGTCTGCTGCATCACATGGACAAAATACAGAACTATTTTTCACAGCTTGTTCACTGAACAGATTATTGTAGAAAAAAAAAACTTTTACATTTTCTGCAGATTCCCAAATCTCAGTCAAAAAACTCTTGGCAATTTTTAGCAGTGAAACAGATTTCACTTTCAGATTGAGATACTCCATTTAGCAGTAGTCAGATGATCTTCCAAATAAATATAGACTCGTTTCACTCTTGATTTTATTTAAAAAAAAATGTTTTCATGAGGTGTCTTGGAGGAAACTTGCACTTATTTGGTTTTCCCAAGCTAAAGCAAAGAAAAACTTGAAGGGCTAAAAATCAGAGTTAAATAAAAAAAGGAATGTTAAACCGAAAATGTTATTACAAATAATGCATGTTCATCACAGTACCAATAAATAAATAACCCTATAAAACTTTAGAATTAGTTGCAAAGATGCTACAGTCTTTTCTTCCCTAAATCTCAGCTCCCCAAAATATTACTAAACAGAAGTGCATGTGTTCGGTACAATATAACAGGCAGCAATATGTTGAGATACTTCACACAAAGAGGTCTCTGGGCCACTTTTCTCTTTCAAGATTATCTTTATCACTTAGGTATAAGACAACTGCGCATGGGAGTTTATTTCTAGGACCACTTTTTCCTTGTCTTCCAGCATTTAATACTACAGAAAATAATGGGGCATGTCAAATTTAATGAAATGTAAAACCTATGACTAAAATGAGAATAATAATTTTTAAATAATCCTATATCCAAGAGCCCAGTTCAGTAGTCTCTAGTTCTCTTCTCCAAGTTCCTGTATAAATTTTGTCAGTGTTTTTCTCTTCACAAGGGAAGCTTTATTTTAGATCATGAATAAAGTCCAAAAGTATTGATTATGTCTTACTTTTGTATTTATAAAAAATATAGTATGTATATGAAGGCCACAGGATACCCACTAAATTTCATAAAATGTTGTTGCTATTTTTAAACAAGTTTTTATAGCTTTGTTAAAAGTTCATCTTAGTGACATTAAAGATTATGTCAGACAAAAGCAAAACAACCTGGAATTTAAAGCAGAGGCTTTGCCAACTAGAGAAAACCAGAAATAGCTCATGCTGTTAAAAGCATTTTATTATTATCCTAATGACCATTTTACTGTCTGAGAAGAACTCATTGTCTCCCCTCCTCAATGCCACATTTCTGTGGTTAATTGACATATAAAGAATAACATCGTTTTTGAATCCACTATGATTCTTAAAAAATTTCAAAGGAAAAAAAGCTATTTTTATATCTTAATTATGATTCTACACATATGTAGATAACATAAAAGAACAATTTCTTCATCATCGTTCCTTAATTTTAAAAATATATCATAAAATATATTAAAAATTAAATAAAGTTACCATATTTTGGTAACAAAGAATTAAACTTTACAAAATTTCATATGATGAAACTAAATTGTTTAGCTCCAAGGTGATAATTATTGTGTTTTTGCATTTACATGTTAGTTTAGTTTATAGGTCAATAGTAAAGGAGTGCTGCTGATGGATTAGGGAAAAAATGTAAAAGCGAAATGTTTCAATATAAAAAAAACTGAAATGAACCTAAAGATTTTTTTAAACTGTAATTCAAACAAACAAGAAAATGAGATCTAATGTACAAAAATTATACCACACCTTTCTTTCATTTTATAAAGTTCATCCAAACCTCTGTGCCTGCTTTTGAAAGATTCAGTGGAATAAGATATATTCTGAACCTCAAACTGATGAAAGTTTAGTCAATTGAAGAGAATAGCTTGAACAGATGAGGAAAGTGAACACCTACATCTCTAGGTGCACAAGGCCAATTGGCAAACCCGCCATATGTGGCCAGGAATGAGCACATGACTTTGGACAGAGAGAGGGGCACAGGGAGCTGCAGAAAAAGGAGAAGCATTATAATTGAAAAGTCCAAATAGCTCAGAAATGAATCCCAAATTCTGACCTTTTTTCATCAGAACCATCCGTGAGCCTAATACATCAAGATAAATACTAGTGCAATTATTAGTAATAATAATAATAAAACCTAGCTGTTCCTAAAATTAAAGGATTCTTCCTAGATCTTATATTCAATTTTTGAGTGTATATTCTTTAGGATTGTATTTTAATGCTGGTTATTAACCCAAACTACTGAAGCCATTACCCATTCTACAGAACTCAGACCTGTTCAAGGCTGCCTTCTTGATTGTTAAATTTTTGGAGTCTTACCCTTGCATGGTACCTTTATCAGCTGAATTGAGCCCTTTATTAGAGTATCTTTCATTGAATGAGCAGAGGACACACTGCTACCAAGAATTTTAGTTGAGGCTTACAGCCTTGTTGCAAGACATCCTCTCCTATAGAAAGAGCTGAAGCCAACCAACCTTCATAGCTAAATTTCAGCCACAGTAGTTCATGAGAGCACTCAGTTAACAGCCAGTGTTTCTCAGCAAGTAAAGAAAGGTAATGAAAGCCTATGGTGTGAATCTGCTAATGTCTAGCTGCCTGCCAGATACTGACAGCCAATGATGGAACACCACAGGTCTTAAGAGTTTGCCAAAGTTCGTTGGGATTTTCCTAAGAACTATGGTTTACACTGCGGACTACAGCTATGAAATTATAAAGTGTCTCTTTAGTGGCTATAGACGATTTTTTTAAGAGAGCTGAAAGCAAGAGGGGTTAAAGTGGTGAATTATTCCTCAAGTAATTTCTATCACGCAGCCCTTGTGCCCTGCTCACCCGCCTTTTATTTCCACATCACCCAACTTCCTCTTTACCTTCCGCCTTTGCCTTTCAGTCTCTGTGACCTGTACGTGCCCCTGACCTGACTCCTTGTACACATGCTTGCTCAGACTCTGACCTCATTGCCTTGCCATTTTACTAATGTACTTGCATATTTTTAGTGGTTGCAAAATACAGCATGCAGGACATGAAAATCCCCCTGATCCTAAATGGGACACCTGTGGTGAATCCCTGTGCAAATAGCCCGCATTGCTCATTCTCTCGCTCTCGCCCTTCTCTTTTCTCTTCTTGTTCTTTTGGCCAGTTTTTGGTAGTGGTGGGGAGGGGGAGGAGGAGAGGGAATGTTTTACTAACTTTGGAATCCCTGTTGTCCAGTGAGGATGACCTTTCGACATTTATCACTTTTTGTAGGAATACCTATAAATTTCATTCCAGCAGTTCTATTGCTCTCAACAGTCACTTACTCTTTATTCTCTGGGTGATCTTTAATTACTTCCTCTGTGCATGCCAAAATGCGCTTTCCAAAATGCTCTACAAAATTTGGGGCATGTGACACAGAAAGGTAACAGTATCAATTACTGAAAAAATTATGAGCAACACTTTTTAAATAAAAAGGCATTTTATTCCTTACTTTCAAAGTGGTAGAATTTTAGAACTTTCCAGAACCCAAGAGGTCACCTAACCCTCGATCCTCATTTTACACATAAGGAAACTAAGACACAAAGAACTCTGTCAGACCTAGAATTGGTTCCCTGGACTCCTAAAATATATTCCAATACCCTGTCTCGTAAATCTCTAAGCTTATTTTTACCTTTTAATTTTCATTGTATTATATCTCAAAAGCTTAAGAAATAAACACTATTGCACTGTCTTTAGTTACCTTGCTTTGTGAAGACTTCTCTTTATAAAATTCTTGACACCACAAAAAAGTGTCTAAAATTATTATGCATTTGTTTTATGGCCCATCTGTTCATAAGAACAATACATTATTTTGTCATCCACATAGGTAAGAATATTTGTTGTCACAATGACATCAGGATTAGCCACTTACAGGTTAATAATTTATAAAAATTTGGGGGTAAATGTGTATGTATTTTTCTATTTAGATTTTTAACGTCTCTTTTACTCCAAATAATCCTTTTTACATGGGTTTATATCCCAGGAATGAGTGCAGTGATTGTTTCTCAGACAGATTTCCCACTGCCCACCTGACTAAATCCCAGTTCTCCCTCAGTGTGAAGCATTCTCTTTTTTGAGCCACAAGCTTGTGTTTTTAAGTCATAGCCCCTCAGAAAGCTGTTGAGCATTTAAATGCTACCCTTACTTGGACCTTTGTCACAAGCAATGATAGATTGTAGAAGAGATATCTTACTAAGTAAATTACAAAATATAACAACCATTTGAAACCCTAGGATAAAACATTAAGCTAAGCGTCAATGGTATTCCCACATGAAGTTTACAGTAATATGAGTCCTGACTTCCAGGGCAACCTGGGCATTTGGAAGGGGATTTTAGGTCATTCAATTTGATATCAAATCTATCAACATTAGCAGAGATCAAAGCACTGAATGTCTTAACATCTCTGATTTTTATTAAAAGTTTCCCTTGACTTCCTGGCTGGATGTACTGTTCTCAACAACTCTTGGTGGTACCAATGGCTCAGATTCTATAGCCTGGACTCTTTAATTAACCTTGATATTGAAACCATGTTTTGGCTATGAAGACATAATTTGTGTGGGTACTACAAATGATGAAAAGAAAATTATTAATAACTAAGATTTAGAAATACATTTTTTTAACTAGGTTTAATTCATTTCTGTGTAATTAGCTCTTAATTCTATCTAAAGAATCAGGATATCTCAATAAATACATACAAAAAAGGGTTTTTTTTTTTAATTGGAGCAAATGTAGTAGTGAATAATTGTCCATTGACTATTAAATCTTCCTTTCTGTAATCAGTCAATGACTTGGAGCCCTAACCCACAGATTATTCACAGGCCACAAAAGGAGGCTTAACAGTTTTATAAAAACATATTATGTGAAATCTTTGTATCAAACAAACCAAAAAATTTCATCTCCTCCCTTCTGTGGTTGAGAAGTCTACTTTATAAAATCAGGAAGATTATTTTGTTTCTCATTCAGAGAAAACCTGAATATTTACACTCTTTCCCACGATTTAACAATTTAAATTAAAAAATGTTTTCCTTTTCTATTTGTCAATAAATTCTGAGCTCCAGTTTTATAACATTTTTCAAAGGACAATGTTCTGTGGTTTTTTGGGGATTTTTTTGTTTGTTTGCTTACTATCTTATTCTACATCTCTTAATAAGCTGGATTTTTCTGTTTTAAAATACCTTTTCTGTTCACGTACTATACAGACTGCAGATGAAATCTCCATAAATTTACAATTGTAAAGAATTCCTTTTACCAAAGAGCAAGAAACAAGTCAGTTTTAATGCATCGGGCTTTTTATAATTATACAACACATTTTATTTTACTTATAGAAAAAAGAAAATAATGATATCTTAACATTTATGTTATGCCATGCCATAAAAACAACTCATAACTTTTCTTCATATTTTACCAAGTTTTCCATTAGAACTACTTCCCGGTTATTTAAATATGCTTAAACTAATGGTTTTCTGTAATTTGTCTTTTTTTCTTTAGAAACATACTGTGCCATTGTCAGTTCTCAAAAAGAAGCAATTTTCTGACTTTTGAGATTGAGTAGGTAGGTCAAGGAAAAATTACCACTGTTGAAAACCCGTAATTAAATAGAAAATGCAGCTGCACTTATAAGAAACTAAAATTAAGTTTATTCTATTAATACTTGATTTTGAAATGTGTTTTTGAATTTTCAGTTAAGATTTCATTTAAAGCCAAGTCTTATCTCTACTCTATCTTTGCTGATTACTTTTAATAAGTAACATGTAGGAATATAATAGTCCTACTCTTATAAAGAAATATTTGTCATCTCTCTTCTTTCCTTCTTAACATATCAATTTCAAAAGTATTTTTTAAACAAACTAATGAAATATTGTTTGTCAATGTGCATTTATCTGTATCATGATTATTCTAAATAAATATATGTTCTCCTCAAACATTAAAACTGTTTGTCCAAAAAATACATTTTAATCACAAACTTTAGTGATAATTACATAAAGAGTATATCTTAGAAAATAAAATAATCTAAATTTTATTTTTGTACTAATTTTTATCTTATTAATTTTTCTAAATGTGGCATATAGCGTTTTATTTCATTAAGCAATACTCATAAAGGAAAATTTTCTAAAAATGCAGTTTAACTTTTGAATTTATGAGATTACAAGATCTATTTCCTGATTACAAACAATTCAGCAAATTAAAATATTTTATATAAACACAAACCTAATAAACAAATACAACCATTTAGGACAATTTTAAAAGTCATAATATTTGTCACTGCTTAATTTTAATGGTGCATTTTAACAAATCAAGATAAACACCCTTTAACCTCTCTACAAAACTCTTGGATTGAAATCTGAATAACATTTACATAAAATTAGGTATAATGTGAAAGCCTTCTTAAAGCAAATGTATGAGTACTATAAAATTATTTATGTATTGAAATAGTAGTAATCTCCATTTAGAAGCTGAAGCTGAATGTCAGAATATACATAAATGTTTGCTACATCTTTAATCATAAAGCTTGTGATTTTTCATAAGTATATGTTAAGTGGCACAGTCATGTAAAAAAATAGTAATTATTTAACTGCAAATATATCCAAAAGCTTACGCTTTGAAACTTAGTTCTACTTTGAAAAAAAATTACTTTTTTCACTTTTTTTCTGAGACCGAACGTTCTGGTTTTGTTTTTGCTTTTGTTTAGAATTGTTTTAAACACATCTTCAGCCAACATGTATATTTCTTTATTCTGACTACGCACCCATGGTACTCTAAAACTATGGGACAGTGGCTAGGAGACAGCAATATACAATAAATATACTTTTCAGTTACTACAGATTAATAGAATGAAAAGTATTAGGAAGCAACAAAAGCACTTAGTTTGAACACGAAAAAATTACGATAAAACTAGGACTTTAATGAATATGTTCTTTGACATTCTAGTTCAGTCCTGTTACCTGTGTTGTTTGGTCATTTCTGTTCATTTGCTAATGTGCTAAGGTTCTTGGAATTCTATTTTCCAGATGCTTATATTCCACAGAGGGAGGGAAAACTGATCCATGAAGTTGCTATTTGCATAAAATGGAGAAGCATCTGTCACAGGCATCTTCCTGGTTGAATTCTGTATCCAGGGATTCTGCAGCTGGTCTGCCTCAGCCTAGGTTCTGTACAGGCAATGGGAGTCCCCAGGGAGGGTGGTATCTGGGGGCAGGGTGAGAACTTTCTCAGTGCACAATCCACATATTTACAATTATATTTTTGATAGGATGATGACATAACTGACTCTCTTTCTCTCTCGCCCTCTCTCTCTCTCTCTCTCTCTCTCTCTCTCTCTCCCTCTCTCCCTCTCTCTCTCTCTCTCTCTCACACACACACACACAAACACACACACACACAAGCTCAGATTCAGCCCAAGAACAATTGTAATTGATCACACTTTTCGGTAAATATGTTTCTTATCAAAGTCATGATGGAATAATCACAATCACATTGCGTAGAGGGTGGAAATCACAAGGCAAGGTTAAGGTTGTTTGCAGGCCTTTATTTCAGGGGAGATTTTTGCTTTGTTTAGTTTGGTTTTGTCTCTTCTTCCCTTGCATCTAATTAAAAGCCTATCAGTGTGGATATCTTTGTGTCTACTTCACACACACACAGAAAAGAAAATTGCTTCTACTGCTAAGGTAAATTGTAAAATCAGGACAGATCAATTAAACTTTAAAGAAGTACATTTCGGTTTCATTATTTTTTTGCATTTATTCCCACATGACACTCTAACAATTAAAAGTGTCAAGTTCAGTGACCAAAAATGTCTATAAACTCTATTACTGGATTGTTGCAGAAAAGTATATGATTTTTCCACAAAGATAAATACAAACTAGTTCAAAACCAAAATCATTTGCAATATTTTCTAAAGCACATTTTAAATATAACTCAAAGTGTCTGGTGTAATACTATAATTTATAAAACATTTTGCCTTATCAGTCTGCCTTAATTTTTCAGTGCCAATGTATTCACTATTACCTGTGTCCTGAGGATAGAGTTCCTGCAATCTGTCTGACAGGGTCTTTGTGAATAAATGGCACAGAGAAGCAGGCACAGGAACCAGTTAACAAATTTAGACTCTGCAATAATAACAGTTCTTTAGAACAAACTGGCGTAATTGGACTAAAAGTTTCTCTGATGCAAATTCATCAGAAAACAGTAATCAGATAGGAGGCTTCTTTGAAACTTTTCTGATTCATAAATAATATAGTAGTTTACAAAGAGGAAGTTTGTGGGAAGCAGCAGTAAACAGTCTCACAATCCATCTGTTATTATGGAATCCAGAAGAGCTGATTCAGGATCCGCGTTGTTTATGATAGAAAAGATGCTTGGGAAATGTTGCTGAAATAATTATTAACCAAAAATGTCATGTTTTCACTTTTTAGAAGTCTGAGTCATATGTGGTTGGGATGAAATGTACCCACCTGTGTGAATAGATGCAGGAAGTTTACCTGGATTAATATTTTAAAAGAATACCAAATGCAGCTTCCAAAAAGTTTTTTTTAAGGTATGGCAGAATATAGCCTTAATTTTTAATTACTGGTTAAATTTGTAAAGTTAAATTCAAATATGTTATTTTTAATATTATGTGATTTAATATCATGTGATTTTTAAGAACATAATGAGCCTATTTAATCAAAATGTGATTAAATGTAGTGTTCAGTATGACATTAAAATAGCCAAAGCTAAAATTCTTTCTGTTCTTCCATTTCCTAACGTTGACCTCATCCCACGTTTTCTCCTCATCAACACCCCCAACACACACACAGTTAAAAGAAAGGAAAGGTTTAGTGTGACAGTTTCACCATTTACCTTTTATGTCTAAAAATCATTCCCCAAGTATAACTTACTTGATACTTATTTAATTTTTCAAAATTTTAGAAAACACTAACCAATAAATGCGTTACTGTAAAGGAATTTCAACAGAGAGATATGCTTTGTTTCAGATTTTTCTCTAAATGAGATCAGAATGTTTTTCCTTGTAGAGCTTTTTGTCTGAAGCATGATGATAATAAATACATACATCCCGCCATAGCAAGGTAAGTCACTGCAGCTGGAAAACATCGTGAGATCAAACTAGAGCTGAGGTTTTCACATTCTGAAATAATAGCAACTGTACAATAATTTCTGTGGATTTCCAATAACATTAACTTAGAAATGTAATACAATTAGTCTATCACTTACCCTTAATCAGTTAGAAATAGATTTTGCTCAATATAGGGAAAATGAACTAAAAACCTAACCAAAATAGAATGCCAGTGTGAAGACATAACTATGATGTCCAGAAGGTAACAGGTATACATGGATGTAAAACATCAACCATGTATCATCTTTCTTGAGTTTCAATTGATTTGGAATTTTCTTTGTATTTTAGCAAAAAAAATCCTATATAGCAAAAATCTACACATAATCTTTCTTTAAGTACATTCTGTTGGGTTGAACTATGCAGAAAACAGACTGGAAAGCAAGACAGTTATTTTGCCTGCAAACATTGACAACAGTGCCATCTTCTGGCTCTGTGAATAAAGCAACTCCTACACTCTACTTTTGCCAAACTGCTAAAAGTTCATTATACGCAGAGTGAATAATCTTCAACCAGGGTTTTAAATGCAGGGGTTTTTATTAACAAGTGTGAGGTTGTGCCTTTATAAGTAGGATCAGGACAGCTTCACTCCCAAGTTTCTTTTCCTTTGATATACACACCTCTGTAAGTAGTAAACTCTCTGTTTCTAGCTGTAATTATTTCTCTTTCCCACTCTACCATGCTTATCTTTAATTTCTTGTACTTTGTCTTATTCTTAGTCAATGCCTACCTACTTCTTTTATCTTAAGAACTGCTTCTGTACATGTAGTTTCAGGTACATGGCTCTGCTCCTTTGTCTAATTCGGTCTCCCCAGTTCTACTGGTGACATTTATTTGGAATTCGTTTCATGTTTTAATTCTGTACTCCTCCTTTCTAGTATTTCTTCTTCCCTATTTCCTCATGGCTTCTTATTTAAGCCACTATTATATTTTTCCAGTGTTGCCCAAATTTAACAATTAGTAAAATGTAAATGAATAGCTATAATTGCTTTGAAAATCTCTATAGCCATAAAATACTATCTGCTGTTGATGAACGTTGGAAGAAAAGCTACATCTTTTCACGTACATTCGGCAACAGATAAATAACCAAAATAGTAATGTCTCTTTCAACCTTTCAATATGTTCAGTACAGTTAAACACCAAATGGAATAATAGTAACAGGCAAGGGGGATTCTGTCTCTTCATGACGATTTAGAAACTACCATGGAAAGAGGAGAGACGGTGCTTTGGCCAGGGTAGGTGATCAACTGATACTGATTGAAAAATAATCAGGTGATGATCAACATGGAACAAGGGCACAGGAAATGACCCAGGTGTGTGGGATAAGAGTCTGTAGAAAGGTGAGCAGAGCATGTGTTAATTTCCTAATCAAATGAGTGCACAAGACATGGAAGCTTTTCATTTTTTTTACTTCCCCAAAAAAGTTACTTTTTTTTAAGTACTAAGCTTGTCAGATTTTAATCAGGGAGATGGATGAATGACAGATGAAGAGTGGTACATGACCAGAAAATTTAAGTGGGTAAAAAAAGAAGTGAAAATGGAAAACAAAAGCTGAAACAAGGAGGTGATCTGGGTGCCCAGGGGAACCTGGGGCAGGGAAGGGAAGTAGTGAGGGTGGGACCCGGAAATCCAGGTGAACTGGAGCACTTTATTGAACCTGGTGCTAGAAGAAAAGGAACCCAAGCACCCACTGATTGTTGCCAAGGTTTTGCGAATCAAAGTATTGTGCTGTCCGGACCAAAGTGAGGAAAACAAAAAAGAGCAGATTGGAGGGTTTGCTGAGCTGACTTCCAGGGCAAAGGAATTATGAAGATTCCCCTGGAAGTTACAGCTCAGCCACAAGATGCCACATGGACTGACCTCCTGCTTCACAATCAATGTATTATAGCTTCACTCTCCGACTGCCCAGCTGTTCCTAGACTCTGCACATAAGAATCACCTGGAAGATTTAAAAACTCCTGAAGCCCACCTCCCACCCAAAGAAACTGTTCAAATATGAATTCGGTGGGGGTGGAGCTGGCGGGTGATAGTATACATTTCTACATATTTACAGTGTGCAGCAGAGTTTGGGAACCTCTGAACTAGACTTTTAAAAAGTCCCCAAGGGCAGGGTCTGTAGCCCTGTCCCTTTTGCTACCCTGGGGTGGAGGGGGGGATAGTAACAGGCATCCAGTGGTTACTTCACACACCCTTGCTAACAAACATTAGCTTTTGACCTTCCACTTTTGTGCATGTTTCAGAGTCAGTCGGGGACTTTCATTCCAAACCCATTTCCTTTCTCCTATACTTGAGAGTGGAACATTTCAGCCTCCTAATCCCATGACCTGGGACGAGCTACTTAACTCCCTCGGCTTTGGTTTCTTGGTTTGTGAAGTGGGCTTTATCATAAAGCTGTTGAGAGGATCAAGTGAGATAATGCGAGCAAATCCCTCAGCTTAGTGCCTGCCAAATAGTCAACGCTCCAAAAATGTCAGCCGGTATTATTATCCATTTATTCATGAGTTAATTCCCTGCCAACATAAAAGATTTTTTAAAAGTCTTTTGAGAAAGAAAGTATCAAGAACTTTATCACAGCAGCCTGAAAACAGGAAGTCCAAGAGACAAGAGGAAGAAACAAGCGTTTTTGAAGGGTGAGGAGAAAGTTCAAAATGCGTGAAGGATGAGGTATTGGTGTTAAATCCAAAGGCAGCTTATCTTTAGCCCCCAACTAAAGAGGGTGAGGTTTAGAAAATCAATAATCAACCAGTTGTTTGGAAAAACAGAAACATGCTTTAAGAGAGGGAACATTATTGTAAGTCCTGACAAAGCTGAGGGTCCCTAACTCCCTCCTGTCCATCCAGCCAGGTTCTTTGAGCTTAGATAGGCTGAGCCACACCACACGTCTACTGCCCCAGAGCTTCTGCAAGGCATTGAGAGCAGAAGCTGCCCACAAGGCCAGCCTTCTCACCCACTTGCACCCAGGGAGACCTCACTCTATCTTCCTGTGGCCAGAAATCCTTCCTAAAATGGCAGAGCAACTCCTGGAAACAGGGGTCCCTGATTTTTAACTACCCCAGCTGGCCTCTCAGCTCAAGTTTTAGAACAAGTTGTTCAGTTGCAAAGAACTCAGTGATTGCACCCAAAATGAGGGGTGAACCCAGCAGCAGAAGTGTTGGGGCGGGGCTCCTGGGGCGGAAGAAATTGCACTGAGAACAAGACTAAGGCTTATAATTGAGTTAAGTGTATTATCTTCAAGCAGTTGAAGTCTGAAAGGCAAATTAACCTACAAAGCCCTCACTAACCATTATGGTGGGGTAAAAAGCAGATCAGTCTGGGTAGGAAGGGTTTCATCAAAGGCCAAGAAAGCTAGATGATTGGCCATTATGTGTAAATTGGAATCTGTTTTCACGATAATCAACTTGTTAATTTTCAATGAAATTATTTCAAATAAATTTTAGTATTTCCTGAACTCTCTTTATTTGCCTCTATCCTTTTCTTTCACCAGATGGACATAATGTCAATGTTTAAAAGGAAGTATTTATGTCTTTCTTTCAGCACTTAATTACTACCTGTCAGGCAGTTGACGATATCAGGCAGGCCTGCACAAAGTAAAATGTGTAGCCTTTCAAGGCAAAAATTCACTCATTCGACAAGTGCATATTGAGTGTCTGATGTGTGCAGAACAAGGCAGTTGTTTCATTGAAAGTTGGTCAATAAACATACTCAGACACAAGAGAGACTATCACCCCCACCATATTAAATTCACACAAACAAGGAACCAAGGTGCTATGGATTGAGTCATGTCTCCCCAAAATTCATATGTTGAAGGCCTAACTCTCATTACCTCAGAAATGTGACTGTATTTGGAGACAGGGCCTTTAAAGAGGTGATTAAGTTAAAATAAGGCCTGGATGGTCTTTATCCAATCTGCCCGGCGTCCTTATAAGAGGAGAAAATTTGGACACAGAAAAAGATACCAGAATTGCGTGTACACAGAGGAAAGACCATGTGAGGATGTAGTTAGAAGGTGATCATCTATAAGCCAAGGGGGAGGACTTTCAGGAGAAACCAATCCTGCCAACACCTTGATCTTGGGCTTCTAGCCTCAGGAACTGTGAGAAAATAAATTCTGTTAGTTAAGCCACCCAGTCTGTGGTATTTTGTCAAGGCAGCCCCAGTAAATTAGTATAAAAGCCAAATATTTACAGGGCCAAAATGCCGTAGTTCTTCCTCATTCATTACAAATTCCAGTTCCTTCAGTGCCCATTTTGTGTCATCTTTTTTTCCAGAAGTCTCAGCCCTAAATTAGTCCCTGAACCCTCTAGACAAAGATTCACTACTCTTTGCCTCTAACAAAGGAATTTTAGCATGTGAGTGTGTGTGTGTGTGTGTGTGTATGTGTGTGTATGTGTGTGTAGTAAATATCCCATGACTCAAAACTCTTTCTTAGTGAGTTACAGAGATAAAATGCTTAACAAAGTATGTGCCATCTTTTTACATTCTTTTCATTCCCTGTAGCGTGAGTATAATAAAGTAAAACTTCATTATATCATGGAATACAGTTTGTACAAAATAGACTACTTCTGCATTGAAAGATTAGTTCTGCCTGGATCCAGTATACATGTCATATTTCTGGAAAGTCATTTGACACGAATCAGTCTAAAAAATAAAACAAGCAGGTGCATAATATATTACCCAGAATAAAATAAACATGGCTTCATTTTTAAGTGCCAGAGTATTTTGTCCATTAAATCTCCATCAGCTACTGCGTGCTTGGTGCCCTCTTGTGTCCACTTTGGGATAAGTGTGTTCGCGGAATTTGTGAGCAATTCACCCCAAGGCACCTCACAGTCAATCCCTGAAAATTGCAAGAGAACATTCAACAGAACTCAAACTCCCCTTCTCTACATTAATTATACCACTTGTAAAAATACTACTTGGTTAAAATATATATTATATCATTAAATTTTAAATTTTAAATAAATATTTCTATAACCATTTGACTCCCTGAATATTTGAGCTGTTTCTTCTATAGATTATTATAGACAAAAATTTTTTTCTTTTGCTTTTATAGTTAATAGTCATACTTATGTGTTAATCCTTCAACATTTCAGTTCTAAAATGTATCTCTTCCTACATATTCTTTAAAAATTATTAATGTTTTACTCAAATGTCCACTGAAAACATTTTTGCAAATCAAATCATGAAGCATGTTATCTGCAAGGACTATATATGTACAGTTTTGTTGGAGATTCCAATTATTAATGCCATCATTGCTATTCTCATCAAAAAGATGAACGAATGTTAGCAAATTACCAAAACATTACCTCTTGCAAACTAGTTTAGCATTTTGACAATTACAGTACAAAAAAGGTCACACTGCACATTAATTTCCCCAATTCTGATCTAACAAGGCATTCACCTTGGTTAT
This sequence comes from Tarsius wallacei, assembly GCA_963574415.1. Lineage (NCBI taxonomy): Eukaryota > Metazoa > Chordata > Mammalia > Primates > Tarsiidae > Tarsius > Tarsius wallacei. The sequence goes on along the minus strand of CAUYQG010214626.1, from coordinate 2,712 downwards.
TTCCTTGTTTGGTGTAGATATCATAAAATATGGATTGACATCTATATCACAAACCATCTGAGCCTATCCCTACTTCTCATTACTAACATTTAGTTCAAATATCATACATCAAAATCTAACTAACCAGTTTATATTTACAATGTACTCAGATAAATAACCATGTTCACCTGGGGCAAGGCCTTTACTTCGCTTAAAGGCATCATTAAATTCCCCCAAGTAAATTCACTTCACTAACTCCAAAGGCAAGAGGACTGGCAAACTGACAAATAAAGGCTATTCCAAAAGCTTCCAGAAGATACAAAGGCAAAATAAACACCCTATAAGTCATAAGGGAGACTGACAATTGCAGAGAACAAAGAGAGCAATTTGAAGCTGGAATCAGCAGAAGCAGCTGTGAGGTAGCATAAGAACATCGGACAAAAAGGCGTATAGTAGCCCGGGACCACAGTCACACCATGACCAGTAAAACATGATCATTCTGACCTTATTCATTAGCAATGGGATAGCACATAATTAAACACTTAAAGAAATGGGTATAGGTAAAAATATGCATTTGACACATCAGTGCAGTTTAGATATTTAATCTAAGGCTAGAAGCAAATACACAAATTATTATTTTATTCTTAGGAAAATAACTTCATTCTTTCAGACTCTGAAAGTGAGTTTGAAATTGGAGATAAGTGCAAAATTACCAAGACAAACCCAGACTGCACTCTTTTGTGGGAGAGCACAGAAAAAAAAGTAAAGCAAAGAGTCTGTGATTCTATGTGTCAAGTTGGCTAGGCTAGGGTGCCCAGTTTAGTCAAACACCAGTCTAGATGTAATTGTGCAGGCATTTTTAAAAGATGAGATTAACATTTTGATCTGTAGACTTTGAATAAAGCAGATTACCCTCCGCAATATGGGTGAACCTCAACCAATCAGTTGAAGGCCTGGATAGAACAAAAAGACAGAAAGAGGGACCTCCCACAAGCAAGAGAGAATTCTACAACAGATTTCAAACATGCCAGTATACATAATGGCATGAGCCAATTCCTTAAAATCTCCCCCCCCATATATATGTATATTAGTATGTATATATATATATACACACACACACACACACACATGCACACACATATATACACATTATATATATACACGCACACACACATGTACACATAGACACATCCTATTGGTTCTGTTTCTCTGGAAAACCCCAACATACATATATACACATGTTTATATATATTATATATATGTTTTACATATACTCTATATGCATATATAGATATGTGGGGGGTGTGTGTGTGTGTGGTGCTCATAGAGTCAGGTCAAAAGTATCCTTTATGAGAAGACAGGATATGATGTACTGGGGAAGCAGGAGTCAGATGGGGATTAAGAAATTACAAGCATCTCCAGATCATATAGCCTGCAATCGTCTGACTCCACAACAGCTTGTCCTCACCCTCTCCTCACCACAAGGTAATGTGGGTCAGTGTGGGTCATTCAGCCCTCATTACGCTGCCCCTGCCCCTCCACTCCTCCCTGCTGTCACTCCCCAGCCTGTGTCCCCCACCTGCCTACTGCAGTCTCCTCTCGGGTCAGTCCAATGCCATTCCCTCTCCCTGCATCCTTCTCACCAATCCAACCACCACCCTCTCACCAGAGAAAGTGAACCACATCACCCATTAGCTTTAAACCTTTGGGTGGCCATCACTGTGCCTCCTCTGTGTCATTGACATTCTTTCTTTTTTTTTTGTTTTGAGTTGGAGTCTCACTCTGTCGCCCAGACTGGAGTGCAGTCGCCACTCCCGGCCACCACAGCCTCGACCTGCTGGGCTCCAGCGATCCTTCCGCCTCAGCCTTCCAAGTAGCTGGAACTACAGGAGCGCGCTACCACACCTGGCTAATTTTTGATTTATTGTAGAGATGAGGTCTCGCCAAGTTGCCCAGGCGGGTCTCGAACCCGCGGGCTCAGGCAATCCACTCACCCCAGCCTCCCAAGGCGCGGGATTACAGGCTGAGCCACCGAGCCCAGCTTCTACCTTGTATTTTATACATAGAGCCTCTCTCCCAGGCCTACTCATGAGTAAATTCCTAGTACAGTCAACATTGTATGCACTTATATCCCTCTCAGTCCTCACAGCAAAGCGGGTGCTCAGGATCTACTTGATGAACGAGAGACTGAGCCACAGACCCAGGACACTGAGCGGCAGACTCTCATCCCGGGCTCCACCTGCAGTCACGGCTGCTCACACTAGGCCACCACTCCCACTGCTGACCCTTACCTCTTGGTTACTGCTCCTGCTGCTGGGAAAGACCAAGCCCCTAAACATGGCTGCCAGTTTGGAGAAAAAGTCAGGCTGGTGGGGGCAAAGAAAGCCATGAGATGAGCGGGGCTGGAGCAGAGGTTAGAAAATGCTGGGGCCAGGACAGGGAGAGGAGGGCAGCACAGAGGAAGGTGGGAGAGGAGCACAGGGGGGCACAGGTGGCAGGATGCTGCTGGGAGAGGGAGGTGCCAGGCTGCATGAGATGGGACACAGAATGCCGGACTGCCTCCCCACACCCCAGGAACTGTGCCTTGCTCTCTCCGTCCCTTGCCCACCTCCAGCTACGCTCCTCAAGCCCTAGGCTGGATCCCCCAGGGCCACCCATGGGGACTAGATAGACCTGGTTCCCTAGGCGTCAGGCCCAGATTTTACCTCACTGCCCATGGTTCTCCGTTCCAGC